>LPNX010457301.1:0-64411 GCA_001517045.1 Pseudotsuga menziesii | reverse complement strand
GGGAGTACAAGGGACTCAAACTTCCTTTGTTCAGAGTAAGATGATAGGGATGGCCTTGAAAAAATGAAACTAACTCATGGGAAATGGATTATAGTTGTAAAAATGAGAATATTCTCCTAGATTCTCCATCTCTGCCTATTAAATTCAGAAAAAGAAATAATTTTCTATTCTTTACATAAAACAAAATATAGGTTAGTATATTCTCTTTTTACTGTTCTACAGAAACTAGTTGGGCTACATTCAGGCCTAGTATTTGAACCATGCTCTGATACCACATGTCAGAACCCCAATGAAATTCCTGAATAGCATTTCCCTGAATGATTATTCTCTGGAAAATATTTGATCAGCCTCAGCTCTATTCATTGGGTACTTTTAAAATATTGCCTAGGTCTTTTTGGGTTAGTTGTCATTTAATGAACCACCTACTCTGATCCCACTTTCTTGGGGATCATGACCCCAAATATAGGGAAGTTTCCACCTGCAACTTAGGAAGTGTTTGAGGATGTTACCACTTGTCTTTTTCCCTCCACCTAGTTCCATCCACCAGTTTGACCAGTAACCTCTTTTTAACAGCTCTCCCATGCTGTTGTCTCCACAATTTATTTATTAATAATAAAATATTCTGAATTACATTCCACTTGTGTTGACTCTGCCGAGTCATCAGTTCCTACTTAGCATTAAATTTAACATGATTTCTCAGGAATATAATTAAAACAATTAACATTATTTTACAAAATTGGGGTATGTGACATACCTCATCTATTTTTTATAAGTAATACAAACCAAAATCCATCGTAGTTCGAACAAGGAGAATCCACTCCTCCGCAGTCCTATCCAATATTTCCACTATTGTCTCCATTTTCCCATGATCCTATGATTTCTATCGACCATACGATGAGCTCATGCCCTCACACATCAGGGGGCAATTTGTTAACACTAAAAATTGTTCACCTATCTCTCTACGGTCTAAATCATAATCATACATCATATTCCCATCATTATTTCCTCCATTTTTACCTTCATAATTGTATTTCCACTAAATATGTTCCAAAATATCATTATTCCTTCCCCATAAATGAATTGAGGATGGGCACTTATTGTGATTTATCCCCACTCTCTCCAAAAAAGGGTAAAAAACCCTAAAAAATGAGAATGGGTAAAAAAACCATAGATAAATACCATGGACAATAAAATACCATGGGTCAGAAACCCTTGGACCATCCTATAAATACATTGTGAAGGATTCCCCCAAAACACTTTTTGGTCATTCCAGAAACACACTTTTTTCCATTTTCTCTCAGTCACACTATACACTTTTCTGCCATTATTCCCATATTTATCCATGCCATTCCCCACAAATTACATTTCACTCTATACCCATTTGGATCCCTTCCCCCATTTGATAACTATTCGTGGAAGAGAGTGGAGACCCAAACCGTAGAGCTGAGGGACCATTTCTGAGGACGGCTATGGTGGCCCACATTTCAAGAAAAAAAATTATTTTTTGTTCTCGTTTTGCATTAGATAGTATTACATATTTGAAAAAAACTAAAAATATTTTTAATGTTGTTTTTCTTCCTGTTATTATTGTTGAACTCTACTCTATGATCTGCATTATCTAGGGTTGGTGCTTTTGCATGTAGACGGGGAGAAATACCCACTACAACAAGTCACATATCTCTGCACTATGTCCAGGACATCACACCATTCTTCCAGAAGACAAATCCTTTGAATTCATGCACCCCAGCTAGGGTTTCTATATTGTGGAATAAGAAACTAATTATACTCTTCATCGACCTGATGTTTTTTAAACCATCTTTCCCCTTTCGGGAGTTTATTAATTGTTGATGCAATTGTTTCTTCTGTAAATTGAAACTAGAAACCATTGAAATTAACCACTTAACCCTTAAAGTTTAATGAAAAACATCTGGTTACCTCAATATTATTACCTTGAATCCTTTTGCAAAGAGAAAACCACCCTGCATCCTTTAATTTCTACACTGCTTGTGGAATTTTACTGGTCCAGTTCAAATTCACATGTTCAATTCGAAGCAGCTTCTCACTAGGTCCAGTGAGTCATTTATTTTTATCAGGATCCATCCTTGTTATGAGAACTAAAACCTGAATGTCAACTCTTTTAAATATAACTTCTAATTTAATTAGATATATTTTCTATTTAACGCCACTGATCACTTGAAATCAGAGTGTCGGTTCTTAGACTAACCATCTCTAAACAAACAGTATGCCTTCATGACACTAAATGACTGGACTACTAACATTCGTCCTTAGAAAAACAAATCCAAAAAAATCATGAGAATGTTAAACACGATCTTACTTGATTAGTTGTATCATAATTGCAAGATATGCATCATTAATCACACTGATTTTGATTTGACATTCTAGCAATGCACATATGTACTTAATAAGTGTCCTATGTTGTCGGAATGTCTTGAAACCATATGTAATGTAATACTTCACATATGAACTCAAAATGATTTGAAATATAAGGAATACTTTGAAATATAAAACATAGGAGCTACACTAACTCTATCAAAACTTGAAATGTAAAGTAAATTCAATTCTTAGGTAATTTAAACAAGCAATACCAAGAAAAAATGGAAAATTAAATGGAAAATTAAATCCATTGGGCATGGAGTCTTATTTTGGAAAATTAAAACCTCACCGGTATATACAATTTAAGAAAAACTCCTCTGATCTTAATTTGTGTAAAAATGCTTCATAAATCGGCCGTTAATTGGGCCTGCAAATTACGTACCTTCCAAGGTGTGTTAAACAAAAGCATTAATACCCAAATGTATGACAACCTCAAATGGTCCAAACCATAAATTGTCAAACTCTCCATGTTTTTACTTCTCATCTCTACGTGCACCCCTTCTAAGTACCAGATCACCAGGAAAGAAATCATCCTCTTTGATCCTTCAGTCAAATATCTATTTTACCTTGTCTTTATATACTTGAGCTTTTTGAGCTGATAGTTCCCTTTCTTGTTGCAATTCAATCATTTGGAAAATTCTTCTTTCAACTTCATTCAGTTCTTCCAAACTATCCTGCATAAACCTCATTACTGGTAGACCAAGCTACAATGGAAAATAAAATCAACTCTATAAACAATATAAAAGGGAGAAGTACCAATAGCTTTCATTGTAGTGACGCGATCATCCCAAATAGCATACTTCAATTTGTTGTCCCATGCCATTTTTCAGGATTAAGCACCCTTGTAACCTAGGGTCAGGGGTTACCAACTTACTACTAACCTTGCAGACAATCACCTTTAGCAGAGAACAGAAAGGAAATGGGAAGAAAGTCTTGACTTACCCGATTACTGACGGTTGAACCAAGCTTGTTCTTCTTCCGTTCCTCTTCTCTCCAAAGCTTCCAGTGATGCACCTCCTTCACCTGTAAAGAGAAAATTCTCCAAGTACTATATTATGCATGTATATATAAGAGGTTAGATAAACAATATATCCAGTACATAATCAAGAATATCCATTAACCATGATACATGAAAGAGACTCAACACAATGTTGGAAGAATAATTCTCTTTATTAACAATCAGTGAATGAGATAAGAGTACAACCCAACTTCTGAGACAAGGATTCCTCTACAACCAAAGGACTCTGAGTTTTGCTGCTCCAAGACTTCTGAAGGTATACCACCAACATAACTTTGCTCTCCAATATTGATTGATTAATTCCCTCCCGACCAAGGCCTCTATTTATAGTTTGGGAAATAGAGTGGTTTCGAAGGTTGAGGAGGTTGAAACAGTTAGGATAGTTAATGATTAGGGTCCAAATAATCTCCATTAATCATGTTTTACATTTTTAAGGTCGAATCAAGGTGTACGCGACTATTGATATAGGAAACCCGTGTATGACACACGAGTTTCTTAAAGGAAACCCACGTACACTGATGTACGTGGGTTGCAATGTAGATAGTCGCGTACAGTACGTGATTTGTCAATGGTAATAGTCACGTACATATGTGAGTTTCCATGGAGATATTCGCATACACAACTCAACACTTAGAAAAATAATATGGCAAGTTGGTTCAAGGGTAAATGCATCCCAAGTCATGCCCATCTATAGTGTTTTGGAAAACTTCAATCCTAAGATGTCCTTTTGTGTACCAACATAAGGAATGTCGGCACTCGGATGAAGAAGTGCCATTTGGGTTGATAAAATATGCCCCATAATGTGTGAGGTCAGAGGGAAACAATGGCTGAAATACATTATAATCATTATCTTGGAGAACTCAGAAGTCCAATGGAGCATAGGTAGTACCTGAAACAAATACATAATAATGTCATATACAAAGTCATATCTGAGGATGCTATGTTCAATATACTGGAACACTGACTCCTTTACAATATGGTATAGGTAAAAAACCATGTATATTACAAAGGTGGATCGAAGCCACAATATACAGTAATGATGAGTCTTCAAAGACCTGGAAGCTATGTAAGTGATCACAACATAATCTTGCGCAACTTAGTCCATAGATATGAACCTAATGTCTTCGTCAAAAATCCCAAAGAGCCAAGTACAATCCAAGCCATGTGAATAGATGTTACTAAAGTCAAACATGGATAGGATTCAACAGATTGTCAACCAATAGGTGATAATTGACAATTGAAGCAAAGGAATTCACTAATAATGAAAGTGATTTCTAAGGTATGATCGTCAAAAAACTCTAGGTCTTCGTCATCAAGAAGTGTTGATGCTGAACCATATTGTGATGAGGAAGGAAATAGATCCTCCAACGGATCACAAGAGTGACTAGGAACTGGGTCAAGGAAGGAAAACACAAGTAATAATAGATAGGACAATAATGGAACCAGGATATAGATCAGATACAGGGTTAAATCCTTGAACAGTGAGCACGACACAAAGATGACCCAAGGTAGATTTTAACTTTGCATATAGTACAACTTGTTGGAATATATTAAACCCACTCACAACTTAGGATAAAATAATTAATCATTATTTGATTAATTATTCACCCACTAGCTTAATTAGGTGGCACCTTAAAGTCAATGCATGCCATCTATATCCTAGGAATGAGTTATTTCTGATTCTGGGTTCATCTAGAATTAGTATGCAGGACCTTATAGCATATTTTGCTTTTTTCTGCTTTTTCTGCTTTTTCCTGCTTTTCTATGGATAAGATAAAAGCTAGTCAACTAGGAAACTGGGAGCTTTTGTTTCCAACCCATCCTCCATTAGTTTTTCTCCATTTTCTAGGATTAGCATGTTATTTCCATCTCCTTGACAACTCACTCATGCTTTTTCCAGCTCGTGAGGTCCTTGATAGATTTAGCAAGTGCTTTATCCACCTATGGGGGTTTGCTATATTTGGGTAAGTCAGCCTTTCTAAGCTTTATGAGTTGTTTCCATACAATTCGACTTTCCTATGAGGGAATATATATTTATGTACTCTATTATTCATAATTATTCAATGGAAGGATACACACCAATATTCATCTCTTCATTCATGTGATTCAGTCTCTTTTCTTCTCTCTTATTTTCCTGTGTATGCTTGTGAGAATTTTTAGTAGAAAGATGTATTTCCTGTGCTTCTTCTTAGCATCATTGCACATAGAATTGATCTATTATTTCTACATGGTACCAGAGCTACAAGGTTGATCAAGTTCTACAAAGTTGAGGAGCGCTTCCAGTCTCCTAACCCTCTTTGAAGAAGAGCTTGTCTAGCTTACAAGATTTTCTCCTAGTTTGTTTTGCAGGTTGCAGAGAGTATCTCTTAGAGCATATCAATGACTTCAATATGGATTCAAAAGTTCCTCTACTATCTCCTTTCAACTATGCTGATTGGAAGCCAAAGATGAGTGCATACTTGAAGAGGCAATGTCTCTTTGATGTCTCCATTGGTGCATTGAGTGAACCTGAGTCTTATGAAGAGAAGATTGATTGGCTAAATAATTGTGATAGAGCTTATGGAATTATGTGTTTGGGAATGTCTCCAAATATATATCATCTCATAGATTCTCCTGAATATCCATATGAGCTTTGGAAAATTTTGGACAAAGCTTTTGGTTTGCAGGAAATCGAAGATGAAGCATGGAGCGAACCTAGCATCTCCTCTTGTTCTCTTTCTCAAGATTTATTGGCCTCTACATTCTCTGATGCAGTTGATCATGATGAAGAAGTTTCTCATATAGTTCATGTTGCTGCTTCCTTCATTCATTCGAATGCTTCCTCCTTCAATGAAGAAGCAAATATTGAAGAGCCATCTTTTTCTGTGTCTCTTGAAGGTGATTTTTCTTCTTATGATACTATTGATGAAAAAGAAGTAACATATGGAGCTGCTGCTGATATTGATTATGATCCTATAACACATTCATTGTTCTATAAATCTCCTATCTTAGATTTTGAGATCTATGTGCCAGATTCTTCACACCTCTTGCATGCCTCTCTCATTGATGGTGCGCAACCCAGTGACTTCCAGGATGTTTGCTTAGCCACATCAAGCCTTATTTGTGTCATACCACTTACCATACTTGATCTCATGTGCTTCAGCATATCCTTCTTTGATCTTGGCATAAATACTCAGATCCTTCTTGAAGATTGTGAACATCTCATTCTACCCATCCATCATTCAGATTTTTACACCTATCAGTTTTTCCCAGTTGCTCATAAATTTCCTAGTCTAGCCCTATATCCTCATGGAGCCATTGAACCCTTTGTCCTTGCTGTTCCATATGTTAATATTTCTGATATATCAGAGTTTTATCAGCCTCATATCAGATCTATACAGGTGCTACATCAGATTGGAAGATTGACATGTGATTCACATCACAATTTTGCAGCTATTCAGGGAATTGGGTGTGAAATAAATTGTCTTATTTTTTGTACTCTTTGGAAAGGAGTATGCACAGATCTCTTTTCCATTTCAGATTATGTTTGCAGATCAGAGTTTGACAGCAGAAAGAAGCATTCAGATAATGCTCCTACTTCATCAGTTGATGAAATACAAGGAGTCTCTCCTCTTCCTTCTTGCAGGTTCTACACTCCAGCGCATGACCATGGAGTTCATGATTTCTTCAGCAAGTCCTTCATCCAGAAGCAGTTCAGTCAGCTCATTAAAGTGAAGATGAAGATATGTTGAAGACATATTTCAAATTTTGTGCCTTGTCCTATCTTGAGGGAGGATTTTCCCATGTGGTTTTGCCTCTTTCCTCACTTTTCTGGACATAATAATTGTAAAAGGGTGACCATAGCCTTGTTGCTAGGCCTATATGCATCCATATTTTTTGTCATACCATCATAAATTCAGACTTATAGGGGGGTGTTGGAATATATTAAACCCACTCACAACTTAGGATAAAATAATTAATCATTATTTGATTAATTATTCACCCACTAGCTTAATTAGGTGGCACCTTAAAGTCAATGCATGCCATCTATATCCTAGGAATGAGTTATTTCTGATTCTGGGTTCATCTAGAATTAGTATGCAGGACCTTATAGCAGATTCTGCTTATTTCTTCTTTTTCTACTTTTTCCTACTTTTCTATGGATAAGATAAAAGCTAGTCAACTAGGAAACTGGGAGCTTTTGTTTCCAACCCATCCTCCATTAGTTTTTCTCCATTTTCTAGGATTAGCATGTTATTTCCATCTCCTTGACAACTCACTCATGCTTTTGCCAACTCGTGAGGTCCTTAATAGATTTAGCAAGTGCTTTATCCACCTATGGGGGTTTGCTATATTTGGGTAAGTCAGCCTTTCTAAGCTTTATGAGTTGTTTCCATAAAATTTGACTTTCCTATGAGGGAAGATCTATTTATGTACTCTATTATTCATAATTATTCAATGGAAGGATACACACCAATATTCATCTCTTCATTCATGTGATTCAGTCTCTTTTCTTCTCTCTTATTTTCCTGTGTATGCTTGTGAGAATTCTTAGTAGCAAGATCTATTTCCTGTGCTTCTTCTTAGAATCATTGCACATAGCATTGATCTATTATTTCTACACAACTAGACTTATCTGTCATGTAGGAAACATGATCAGATTCCCCAGGTATAACTGACAAGAGGAGGAGTAAGAAACTCGAAGTAATAGCTGAACTGAAATTGAACACTGAGACATGAGTATTGGAAAAGACAGAGAGTGCTATGTTCAAGGAAGACATGTTGCCACCAACTGAGAACCAAAAGAAAACTTCTTTCTTATCTTCCCTATTAAATTTTAATGAGTCCAGGAAAGTCAACTCAAGTCTCTCTTCATTTTTTGACAAGCTTGAAGAGAAGAGGGAATAACGCTTGATAGTGTCACTAATTTGTGGATTTTATGAGCCTGAACTAGTATATGATCGCTTGGTGTTTTCATGTTTAGAGAGTCTGAAAAATCTGAAGAAGACTCCAGGGGGGTCCTTTTTCGTCCAATTTAGTCTCCTGAGGCTGAAAAAATATAAAACATACCACATAAGAACTCTATTAACTCCCGTAGAAGAAAAGGTGAACTTTTTTTGTACATAGTCAGGGAGGTCCGAAAAAGGTCAAATTACCACATACCCAACGCTCCTTTGAGATCAGCATATAGCTTGAGTTTTATGAGTGTGAAGGAAAGCAAGATCACTCAGAAAGATCCATTTGAGTATGAGAAATGGGGCTTACAACAGTAAACTCGATGTTTTGTTCTTGATGTTTAACGAGCATGACAAAGACATGAAGTACACTCGGAATCTTTTTCATGTTTAGGTCCAGAGCACGAAAAAGAGAAAACTGAGCTCATACTGGGTGTTCCTTTTCATAAATTTAGTCCCTCAGGTCCAAAAAAGTGATAAACCTGTACCTGAGAATACTCTTCTCAATTCCGTAGAAAAGAGAGTGATCCTTTCTCGTATTATTTCACATGGTCAAAGAAAGAGATAACCTACCACCAACGTGGATGCCCATTCACATATTCTTAATGAGCTTGAATGGACAAGTTTACTCATCATTCAAGCCTATTTTGAGGAGTTAGACCTGGGCCTAAAGAAACTCCATAAGGGTGGGAAGTCTTATAAAGGGATAGCTTGTAAAAAGAGACCAAAATGAAGCTCAATTTGGCGTGAAAAATAGCTAAGAAGAGTCCCCTGAATCTATGATAGCTGCAGTATGAGTATCGAAAGACAATAAGTAGGTTCTAAATGAGGATACTCATGGGAGGAAAGTCCTATCCATGGAAGAACAATGGCATAAACAAGGAACAAATGGTTAAAAATACCATAGTCTGTGGTCAAAGTGTTGATGCTAGGATTAATATGGATTAGGTATAAATGCAAAATGCATGTGAAATGACCAAAAAAACCATCCTATATGAGCGAAAAAACAACTTTAAATGACCATAGACCTGTCACATTGAAGAAAAAGATATGGCATTAGTTTGATTTTATATAAAAAATATGAACTATAAGGAAAAAACCCACTTTGAAAATAATATTTCTATAAATAGTTCAAAATATAATTCAAAAACTCACCATTTGATTTTTTACCCAAAATAGATAAGTTTTACCTCTACCTTTGATTGCTTGGTGTGGACGACTCGGCAGACAATTCTCGAAACCGCAAGTGCCAAGTAAAACTACACTCCATGCTCTTTCATTTGATCCAAGCAAATTTCAATTTTTGGCCCAATTGTTATGTTTTCCAACACCCTCAAAGTATGAACGATGTGTACGCGGGTAGGGTATATCAACAGTCGCATACACGCGTTCTGTACGCGGGTTTCCCGAAGGAAATTTGCGTATAGTATGTGACTTGTCCAAAGGATAGTTGCATACACTATGCGAGGTAGAAAAATATTATGTAGGGCCAAAAAATAATTTTTTTATATGAATCTAATGGTTTAAGATGGCTTGTTTATCATATTGAAATATGGTGCTAGAGTGGAGGGAGAGAGAACATGAAGACATGGACCAAGAAGCTCTACAAGATGCCCCCATGGTAAATTCTTTGCGGCAAAGTGGGTTATTGAAATTCTTCTATACCTCACCTATGCGGTCAAATGTCCGCCTATTAGAGTTTTTGATAAACTATTGGGATCACGATCTTGGGATGTTTGACCTTCAAGGTGTGTTTCTAGAGGTTACTTTGGAAGATGTCTATTTTATCTCCAGTTTGTCACAATGGGGAGCTCCGGTGAACTTGGAAGGTACCAGTAGAGGTAGTGACCTTCTAAGTGTACAGAACTACATATATATATACTGCGATCCTGACACTCAAAAGAGGGGTAGCTGCATCCCTATTGTTCATATTCGCAACTTTCCTTTATAGGTATTGGCGAGTAATATAGTGAGGCTTGCAGGGTCATCATCACTTCACCTTGAAACTCGGAACCAAATGAGACTTGCAGTGGACTATATACCAGGGGCTCTATATGACTGGTGTTCAGGAGTAATCCTGATAATGAGGAAGCAGCTCTCTGACTTCAAAAGAGGCAGGCATAAAATTTTTGGTTATTCTAGCATATTGGTATCCTTATTCTTTGAGAGGGTGCCCAGTTTGAGTCCTGCAGTACCATTACCAGTTCGTTCTCCACGTCAGCCTAGAATGAGTAGGTGGGGAGAGGTCTTTCTTCACTAGGGAGGTCGTGGATCGATCCAAAGCATATACAACGACGACTTCTACTTTTGGTGGGAGCGACAGTTACCAGCCTTGGAGCATTTTCCATATGCTGGGCTAGATTTCCGAGGTGATACCGACCTTGTCCTCCCTCCTAGAGGAGCATGGGGAGAGTCAGGTATTTTTGTTTTCAAATTTTAAAATTTTTATGAATTTTAATTGTAAAGATATATACATATGTATAAGATTTTTTAATCCTTAAAATGTCAAAATGCAGATATTGGACCCGTCTGCCCTGCTGGGAATCCACGCATGTATGTGTGTCCTGTGTTGGGAGAGGACTAGGGTTTGATTAGGGTTCTTGAGAAAAAGCTGGCCAGGCTTACCCAGAGAGTACCTACCTTATGCATTGAGCATATCCTTACCATCATGAAGGAGCTAGTGGTTGGTATACCACCTGTCTGGATACAACTTATGAGGCGTGTAGCGAGATTCATACTTGTGTATATTGATTCTGTTGATGCTGCTAAAGCTGAGGAGGCTGAAGAATCCCAAGAGCAGGGTGATCAGGGTGATCGGGGGGACCAGGATGGTCAAACTTAGACTTAGGATCATTTTATGGAATTTGATCCATGTTTTGTATATTTTTTGTATATTATACAGTTATGACTGGATCTAAGGATCAGAAACTCAACCTATATATATGGAAAGATATTCACACACACACACACACACACACACACACACATATATATATATATATATTTTTTTTTCCGGTTTATTTACAAGTGTTTTGTTATGTGTGTGCTATATATTTTTATGCAAAATGTGTTAAGTTCCAATCCAAGATATAATTAGCATATGCATCAGTTAATGAATTTTGATTTCTTTGAATATGATTGAATGTAATAAACTCAAAATTTCTTTCCAATAACCTAACTTGCATAAACTGACGTAGTAAAATAGGGTTCCGCACCTGATAAGAACGATTGAGCTGGGAAACCACCAGCTGAGATTCAAGTTGGACTTCCAGCTGAGTGATACCACTTGAAAAAGAATCCCATAAAAGCACAATAACATCCCTATATTCAGCCAAATTATTGGTAGTAGGGCCTAAGCAAGCGCCTCCAGAGGTGACTAGTTTTTTTGAGGGTGAGTAAATGACCCATGTGGCTAAAGCCAGATTACAAGTGTGGAAACTGGTGCCATTAGCGAAACCTACGAACCACTCGAAAGACATCTGTAACAACCAGCAGGTGGTATAAAAACACAAACCGACAAACTATTGTACATAAAAAATACATACAATAAAATACAGGAAAAGGCGATAAGCCTAAGTATAGTACTTTTTCAAGTAGAGCCCATTTCTAGGCTCAGGCAGGTTATTCCCTTCGAAATCTGTCAATTCATATGCGCCCTTCTTCAACACCTTTGACACGATATAAGGTCCTAACCACATAGACCTGAATTTTCTTGCACCCAGGGGTTCTTTGTCTTGATCCCAAAGCAAGACAAGCTCCCTTTCAGAAAAAATCCTAGGCTTGACCGATTTATTGTATTGGCTTTTTACCCTATTTTTATTAGCTTCGTTTGCTATCAACGCATCTCTACGTTGCTCATCTAGATGTTCTAAATGTAATCAACGTTCTTCCAGCTCAGCTGTATCAGGTAATACATGAATAGCAATCCTTAAGGATGAGATTTCTCATTTGACCGGGGTGACTGCTTCCACTCTGTGAACGAGTTTGAAAGGAGAAAACCCTGTAGCATTTTTCACATTGGTTTGATATGCCCAAAGTGTAGGATACAACATTATGTTCTAGTTGGAATGGGCTACGTTAATAGTACGTTTGAGAATAGTCTTCAAAGTTTTATTTACAGCCTCGGCTTGACTGTTTGCTTGAGGATAGAATGAAGATGAATGTTCTTTTCTAAACCCTAGCATAGTGGTCAATTCAGTCATCATACTATTTTGAAAATGACTACCATGGTCAGTGATGATCTCTTTAGGGATACCAAATCATGTGATAATTTGGTTGAAAATGAAAAAAGCTACAGTTTCCCCATCAGCTTTAAAGGTGGGCATTGCCTCTGCCCACTTCATGAAATAATCTATAGTCACAACGATATGTTTGTTCCCCCTAGCTGAGACTAGGTTGCATGTCATGTAATCTATCCCCCACTTCATGAAGGGGCCCACTGAGATGATGGGAAATAACATAGTAGGATGCGACTGCATCTTTCTAGTGTAAAGCTGACAAGGATGAAAACGCTTCATGGCTTCCACACAATCTTTAAATATCGTGGGCCAAAAATAACTGGCACGTAAGATCTTCTGGGCCGTTGCTAACCTAGATAAATGACCCCCACACGCTCCACTATGGGCACAATTAAGGACAATCTCTGCTTCTTCATGAGTAAGACATCAACATAAAATGGAATTTACCCCCCTACAATATAAAGTAACTCCAATAATGAGGTAGTTCTTAGCATGTACTCAAAGTTTACGCCACTCTTCCTGCGAGAAGGCTAGAGGGTACTTCAAAGTTTGGAGATAGATAAGTATATCTCTGTACCAGGGGTTACAGGTGAAAATAAAAAAGATATGCTCATCTGGAATGAGTCTTCTTCAATGGCTACATCTATCTCTACTGGAAATTATGCAATGAGCTCAGCAAAAACTAAGGTTTTTTTGGATTTGGAGGATTGGAAATCTAAGTCAAAATCTTGATGAATGACTATCCATTTGTTGAATTTGCCTCCAACTATCTGTCGGGGCAAAACATATTGAAAAGGATTAACATCCACCACTACCATCATGGTCCTCAGTAAGATGTAGTGACACAACCTATGAACAGCATACACAGTTGCCAAGGCCAACTTCTTGACGTGGGAATACCTAAGTTCAGGGCTAGCTAAAGCATGGCTGAGATAGTAGACGACATGCTCTTGGATATTATCATCCTCCTGGACTAGTACTACCCCTATGGTTGACTCAGATGCTGCCAGATACAACATAAAATCCTGAGAGTAATTTGGCGGATGCAATAACGGTGTTGACAACAAAGCTTTTTTTAATGCCTTGAATGCAAGTTGTGTAATTTCATCCCATACAAATGGGGTGTCCTATTTCAATAGGAGCATGAAACCTTTATTAATATTGGCATAATTTACAATAAAACGTTGAAGGAAGTTGGACTTCCCCTGCAGGATTTGAAACTGCGTGATAGAATGAGGAGGAGGTAGATTTATGATGGCAACAACTTTCAAAGGATCCACCTGAATGCCAACAATGAATCTGAGCAATCTCCTTGACTCGACACAGAAAATGCACTTGTGGGGATTCAAGCAAATTTTGTAGTATATACATCGTTCAAAAATCAAATGCAAGTGATGTGGGTGATCGATCCTCTTACGAAAATGTGCTCGCAGATCATCAAGGTAGGGTTCGACAATTGCTTTAATGTCATGAAAGGAAAAATTCATTTCCCGCTGAAAGATTGCCCCTGCATTTTTCAATCCAAAGGGAATTTTATTGTACGTGAAGGTACCCCAAGGACAAATAAAAGCTGTATTATGTTGGTCTTCCAGTTTAATTTGGGTTTGATTATAACCGGAGAAACCATCCATAAACGAAAAGACTTCACTTCCTGCACAAGCATCAATAATTTGATCTATAAATGGCATGGGGTAGTTGTCCTTAGGATAGGCTTTGCTTAGATCTCGAAAGTTAGTAAAAACACATATAGTCCCTTTCTTTTTATCAACAATAATAGGGTTGGATACCCATTCCGTCAAATCTATGGGGTAAATGAAACCGGCTTTCAACAGTTTCTCAACTTTAGCCTTAACCGCCGCCGCTTTACACGGGTTGATGGGTCTCAAATTTTGTCGAACAGGTCTATCATCAGGGTATGTTCAGATTTTGTGCTCTAATATTGATGGATCAATTCCTGGAATCTCCTCATATGACCAGGAAAATACGTCGCGGAATTCCTTAAACAAGGCTGTATAGATCGCAATCTCCTCCGGAGAGTAGTTTGTGCCAATGTGTAAATTTTCCACAAAGTTTGGGTTTACATAGATGTTGATAGGAATTGTAGTGGAAATGTTTTCCATATTCCCCTTAGAAAATATTCCTTCCCTTGGTAAGGGATTAATAGGTGTATCAACATCACCTACCAGTCTCATATAGAATTCCTAGTTCTCGATCCTTCTTAACTCTGGAAGAAAATAGGATCGATGGTGAATATCTTCGTAGATCTTATCTCGTCCACACATGGCTTCCAGAATGGCTTCATTTGAAGGTAAAACCATATCTAAGCAATCTCTAGAATGCAAAGAGTTCTCTGCCCAAGCAGGAAAATAGGCTTCTTCCGGCTTCTCTGAGACTGTGAGAGGGACCGAAATGGGATCAACAGTGGTATGAATGATAGCTTGATAAGCTAATTTTACTACTGATAAGGGAACTTCAGGTTCATAGTGCGAAGGAAGAACCCAAGGATCTGTTCCATCAACAACCATTGCTATAAAATTCCCTACACTAGTAGAACCTATATAATTAATCGGGCTGGAATATCAAATGTTCCCATCAATGATGTGTAGATTCCAACCCCTAAGCTCTCTGAAGCAGGTCTAACCTGATCAAACAATGGTATGGTGGACTCGTTAGTTTACCTGTGGCCTTTTCGAGTAAAACTAAGTTGGTCTATAGTAACCAACTTCCCTTCGTGTGGAAACACTACCACTCGAAAAACGGTCTATGCAATAGCTGACATGGCGTATGTCCAACTTCTCCCCAAAGGCAAGTTATAACCCAAAGGTGCATTAATCAACTCTACCTCAACAGACACTACTTTCCCTGCCAACTTAATTTCGAAAGATGGTAGGATACCATGTGGACGAAATGACCTTCCGTCGAAAGCAATAAGTAGGGTGTTCGTCAAAACCAACTCTGGAGATCCAAGAGCTTTCCAACAATATAGGGACATGACACATGTAGAAGAACCCTCATCAACAACTACCCTTCCAATGGTTTTTCCACCATGGATGACATCTATCGATAAGGCTACATGATATGGCAGGAAAATTTTGACATCAGACAAATTAAATTTCGCCATGAGGCTCGATGAATCCATACTGCCTAAGGCTGCTAAGAGTGCATCCCGTTGACAGGACAACTCTGTAACACCTCTAAAGCCGACATTGCACAAGGATTCTGGGATAAATATTCAACTACAGAGTAGTTTGTTGCAGCCCTATCATTAGGATTGTGCAAGGTTTTCTTAAAGACACCTTTCGGTATCTTGGGCATAATTTTAGCAGGCTTCTCAATCGTGAGAGAGTTGGAAGTTTCACCTATTGAATTACCCTTCTCTGAGGTCTCTTTTTCATAGTTCTTGTTCCTGTAGTAAAGTCCCGGATCAAACCATATTGATATAATTGGGGTCAGGAGCATTTGGGGTGCCCCCTACTACATTTGAAGCTGAAGCTGAATTCTGTCCTTGGGGAAAAGGATCCTTCAGGACAACTGGCTTTTGGCCTTTTAACAACTTCTAAGCTTGTTCCATAAGGGGACATAGATGGGCCAAGTGATCTTCATGGCACATACTACATGGGAATTTCACCTTCTTCTTTTCTTTTTTTCTCCCATCAGCATTGTTTGTGGGTTTTTTGTTGTTTTGGTTTCCCTCACCCTTTTTTCCTTTCTTCTTTTTCCCACCGGGCTGCTGATTTCCCTTCTAAGAGGTTTGTGAAAAAAAATTTGCTTTTTGGGGTGAGGGGGAAGCCTTTGCTGCCTCCACTGTAGAATGTTTGACTGACAGCTTGTGGATCTGTTTAACCAAAGATTCTATAGTGGGAGAATTCACAGAACCAACCACACCATTGACATGGGGTCCATGCTTAGGTTTCTCTACATTGTGCTTTGGCCTCGGTGCCTCAGGGATAATTTCATATAAAATCCTAGACTAAGAATATATTAAATCTAGTTGCTGGGCCCTAAGGATAGCTTCTTCCTCATTAGTCACTCCCGAAGTAGATACATCCTTAGATATATATGGCGATAGGGATTTAAGGAACCATTCTAATAGGAACTCGAGAGGAATAGTGGCTTTGATAAGGCTCTTTTGTCTTCTCCACTCTTGGATGTGATCTGAAATATGAGTGGACTTGTCCTACCGAAAGGTAGACAACAAGTCTGTCCTGAAATCATATCGAATAGGAAGTTGGAAGTGACTAAGGAATACATTATCTAATTCCCAAAAACTGTTAAATGCAGCAGAAGGCAATTCAATATACCATTTTGTTGTAGTACTGGTTAAAGTTATTTGGAACATCCTCAACCAAGCTGAATCTTCATTCAGTGATTTGGAAGAACACCACAAATGGAAAGTAGTGACATGAGCTCCTGGATCATCACCAACTTTTCCTTCGAATTTCGAGATATCTGAGGGTAGCTTGGTAGGAACGGGTGGCCAGGAGGAGTTATGTCTCATCGAGTCATTCATTAGTTTCAAAAAATCTAGCAAATTTAACGTTTCTAGGAAAGGGAGCTTGGGTATAATTGGAGCACTAAAAGTACTAGCTTGGGGATTAGAGGGACTTGCCCCCATATTCCCGTATGTGAAGGTGGGGTTACCCCCTGCTGTCGGTTACGAAGTGGTTTGGATGCTTTGGAAAGGATTCCATCCATAATCCAATAGATTGTTTATGTGCAATGCAGTATATGAGGTTCTCGTTGCCCCAGTCAAAGCTGGGGTTTGGAATATAGGATCAGGTATCCCTCCGCTGAAAAGCAAAAAATGAGAGCTTGTGAATGGAGCTAAAATCAGAGTTTGAAAACCTTGACCATAAGGATTAGGGTTTCCAAACTACACCCTTACATATGCAGGTGTTGGGCCTACGTATGGAGTGGATGGCAGAATGTTCCCCCCATTCCAAAGAAAAACCTGGAAAAAAGCCAAGGATCCTATAGGACCACTCTGAGCAGTGTGTGTGAAGGAAGTAGGAGCTGTAGGTACACTAGGAATCCCAATGACCATACCACCAGAAGCACCTGCTAAACTTGTGGGAGCCAGTGGTTGAACCACTTGGCTAGCTGGAGTTAACGGTGTCGTAGGTATACTTGTTCTAGGGGCACCGACCGGGGGAGGTGGCACCCCTTCAGCCGGAGTAGCTGAGGTGGAAGTAGAAGAACTTTCTCCTGCAGCAGACATTATTCTTCCCAAAGGGACACCAATCATGGGTGGATTGAAAGGAAAAACCTGAACGATCACTGGATAGTTCAAGTCAATTAGAGGTGAATTAAAATTCCTTGCAAACTCATCATCCTGCAAGTCTTCTATCTCAACTGTGTTTAAATTAAAATGGTTTTCCCTAAGTTCTAGTTCACCTGGAACTTCACTGACTCCTATCGGTTCGAAGGAACCGTCCGTGTCCAATCTCCGCCTTTGAGGGGGAGGTGGAGGTTCCAATATGATAAGAGGAGGAAGGTTTTGCAACCTTCATTACCTTTTGACAGATTGGTCCTCCACGATTGTAAATTTGACTCTTCACACCCTAAGGTCGACTAAAAACACAGAGAAACCACAAAACAATCACTACAAAATTTCCTAAAAATATCAACAATCACAAGGGGTATAAGATATGCTTTCCTGAAGAAATATGAGAGACAGTTTCTTGGCGTCCTTGAAGAGGTTCTTAGGCACAAGTGGAGGAATCACCCACCGCCCTCCTACACTTTCAACAAGGGTTACCTTCCAAGCCCGTCCAAGGTGAACCAGAAATAGCCTTCCGGTTTACCTGTGTATAAACCCTAAATGTCCAAGAGACTAGAGGCTACCTTAACTATATCAATAGTCTGGGGGGACAGTCGCAAGCCTGATTCATATGCATGGGAAGGGTAGCAAAGCCCGAAACTCTATTTACGACAAAATCCCCAGATGCGTAAAAACCTTGGTCTACGTTTTGACAAGGAATCAGAGGGTTATCTCCTCAGTCCAATGCCTCCACGTGGCCTCGTGCTTAACTCCCGTTTGAGAGGAGCTTCCTGGATGCTATCAACATAGAGAAGGATTTACTTATCGATTGGCCAACTATGTCTGAATTTAAGTACTTATGGGGAGTTTACACTTCCTACCCACAAGACTAGCCTAAGCTAGTAAGTGTATGACCCTATAAAACAAAACTTACTAATAAATTTTAAATTATAGCATTCATTTTAATGGTTGTTCTTAGTTAGAGGGCAAGTGGCGTGAATGACTATGATATTATAGACTCAATAAGAAAAGTAAAAAGGGTGTATAAAATGAATTCCAAAGCAAATTATAACTACTTAAAGCAAGCTTCTTTTTCTTTTTTTTGTTGTAAATATGAACTAATGCAAATGCAACCAGGAAAGAGAAAGCTAAGACTTATTTTTGTAATTTTTGAGATTTTATTCAAAAACTGAAAATAAAACTACAATATGCAATTCAAATGCAAATGTTTCAAATGATTTTCTTTTCACTTTTCAAACTCTTCAAAAATTACTATGCACCTAAATGCAAAAATTCTTGAGTATGCTTGAATAATCAGACTATATAAAGCAAGCAAAATGAAGTATAGCAGACTCATAAGAACCAAAGATCAACCACCTAAGGAAGAAAATTGGCAAACACCTAGCTTGGGAAGACACAATGAATGAGATCCACTGAAATCAATAAAAGGAAAGTGACAAACCAAAACTACTTGGAAATAGTATGAGGTACAAGGTATCTAGAACCCTGATCACTGATTCATATACATAGCACTTGGACCTATCACCCAAAAGGATAATCCACCTCATATTGCTAAAAAGAAAGAAAATCCAAACAACAAAAACTCAAGGGCTTACTGAAAAGCACGAATTATGGTTCACAAGGCTTTCAAACCTACAATGAAATGCCAGTACTAGAAGACCACAAAGAAGGGAAAAATTCAAAAAGGACCGGGACAAGCAACCCTACCCAAAATTTTGTTGATAAGGTATGTACGTGATTGTCTAGTTGAAAAACCCGCATACTGTACGCGACTGTTCAATATAGCTACCCACGTATACAAGCCTCTGTACGCGACTATGTAGCACAGCAACCCACGTACAAGACAAAAAAATTTCAAAAAAGAAAAAATTATGAAGGTCTCTAAAACACTACTGAAATTCCAAACCAAGACATAAAACCACACACTGAATCAAAGCAAATACTGGGCAAAGATCTACAGGACTAACCCACAGCAAGATGGACTCCCCAGTGGAGTCGCCAGTTCTATTGTTCAGGATTAAGCACCCTTGTAACCTAGGTTCTGGGGTTACCAACTTACTGCTGACCTTGTAGACAATCAGCTTTCACAAAGAACAGAAAGTAAATAGGAAGAAATTCTTGACTTACCCGATTACCTACGGTTGATCCAAGCTTGGTCTTATTCCATTCCTCTTCTCTCCAAATCTTCCAGGGATGCACTTCCTTCACCTGTAAAGAGAAAATTCTCCAAGTACTATCTTATGCATGTATATATAAGAGGTTAGATAAACAATATATCCGGTACATAATCAAGAATATTCATTTACCACGATACATGAAAGAGACTCAACACAGTGTTGGAAGAAGAATTCTCTTTATTAACAATCAGTGAATGAGATAAGAGTACAACCCAACTTCTAAGACAAGGACTCCTCTGCAACCAAAGGAATCTGAGTTCTGCTGCTCCAAGACTTCTGAAGATATACTACCAACATAACTTTGCTCTCCAATCTTGATTGATTAATGCCCTCCCCAAGGCCTCTATTTATACTTTGGGAAATAGAGTGGTTTCGAAGGTTGAGGAGGTTGAAACAGTTGGGATAATTAATGATTAGGGTCCAACTAATCTCCATTAATCATGTTTTATATTTTTAAGGTCGAATCAAGATGTATGCGACTATTGATATAGGCAACCTGCGTGTGACATGCGAGTTGCTTAAAGGAAACCCGCATACGCTTATGTACACGGGTTGCAATGTAGATAGTCGTGTACAGTATGTGAGTTGTCAATTGTAATAGTCGTGTATGTATGCTAGTTGCAATGGAGATAGTCACGTACGAAACTCAAAACTTAGAAAAATAATATGGCAATTGGTTCAAGGGTAAATGCATCCCAAGTCATGCCCATCTATAGTGTTTTGGGAAACTTCAATCCTAAGATGTCCTTTTGTGTACCAACATAAGGAATGTCGGCACTCGGACACAAAAGTGCCATTTGGGTTGATAACACATTCCTTCTTATTCTAAGATAAGAGCTTATTCGTACTGTTTACTATGTTCTTGTTTGTGGATTCAGCCAAACCATTACCCTATGGGTAATATGAAGTTGAATGCTTCAAGAGAATTCCATTTATTTCACAAAAACATATCAAATCCTGAGACTTAAAAGCAACAACATTATATGTCATAATATTTCTTGGGCAGCCAAACCTAGTTAAAATATTTTCTTCCAAAAAATTGATTATCACTTTATTGGTTGCTTACCTAGTATAAAACACCTCCACCCATTTTGTAAAGAAATCAATGTTTGCAAGAATTTATTTCTGTTGACCACTTGAATGAGGATTTATTTCACCAATAAAATCTAACCCCCACTGTTGAAAAGGGGCCTCCACTGCAATAGGATTTAGAGCTAAAGAAATGAATTTTTGTTTACTTGCAAACTTCTCACATTCAACACAAGCTCTTACTCGGGCATAAGCATATGGAAATATTGTGGGCCAATAATAGGTTGACCTTAATATTTTAAAGGGAATATCCTTCCAATATCAGTTCCCACCGCAAACACCTCCATGTAAATATGTTGTGATAGCATATGCTTCCTCTTCTTTCACACATCTGCGAAGTATACCTGTAGGATCTTTCCAATACAAGTTTTCTTGAAAAATGCAATAGTTCATAGCTCTTAACTTCAAGGATCTACATTTCCTTTTATCTAAATTTGGTGGACATTGAAGATATAAAATCAAATAAACTATATCATTATACCAAGAAGAATTTGCATATTTATGATAAAATTGGTCTTTTCCTTGTTCATGTTGAAATTCCTCCTGAGATGACTGATTGAATATGCAATTTAGTCCCAATGCTTCACAATTTGAATCCTCAAGGAGTCTCTCCAAACCTTTCCCTTTTACCAGTTTTGTAGGCTTTATTTCGACATCATATTCCGTTATTTTTTCTATCCACCGCCCCCTTTTTCCTTCACTAGCAGGTTGTGTTAAAATTTCCTTAACTGTTAAATTAGGAACATATGCTAAAATATTTGACTCCAATAAATAAATTCTGAAAAAATTAAGTGATTTAACAAGAGCATGTGCTTGTTTTTCTAGAGTGTTGCACTTAAGTTCAGAGTCTCTAAATGTCTTACTGAAAAAAGAAATGGGTTGTTCAAGACCTTAAGAATTTTTTTTGTAAAAGTATAGTTGCTATAGTGTCTTCAGAAGCGAAGGAAAAAGTCATGAAATCCTTTGTAAAATGGGGACTTACCAACATCAGAGCTTCAGTAAGATATTGTTTGAATTTTTCAAATGATGCTCTTGATTCCATTGTCCACTTAACTTCTTAATATTTCCTCAACATTGTTGTTATCTGTTTGATCATTTTTGCAAAATTAGGAATAAAGCACCTCAAAAAATTAAACTTCCCCACAAAGGACTGAATATCTTTTGTATTTCTTGGAATGTTGATCTTCAAAATAGATTTAGCATGTTTAGGGTCCATTTTAACTCCATTTTCTATAACAATATGACCTAGAAGCTTCACTTCTTGTAAAGAGAAATGAGACATTTGTGGATTCAATGATAACCCAAATTTCCTGCATTTAAATAAATCTGTCTAAGATGCTTGAGATTATTTTATTATGAATATGAAAACATTGTTATATGATATAAATAAATTACAACAAACTTCTCCCTTTCACAAATGAAATCTATGTCCATGGCCCTTTGGAAGGTAGCACCTGCATTCATGAGACCAAATGGTATCTTGTCATACATAAATGTTCCCCAAGGCGTAGTAAAGGTTTTTTTTCTCTGTCTTCTGGATGCACACCAACTTGATTGTAAACTGAAAACCCATCTATCATAGATATTATTTAAGCACCAACTACCTTTTGTAATATCTGATCTATGTTAGGCATGAGATCATTTTCTTTTAGAGAAGACCGGTTCATATTTTGAAAGTCCACGCAGAGCATTAGAGGAAATTTCAACTCAAAATGGGTCTTTTAACTCTAATTCAATATCCATGTCATCATGTGTTAGCCAATGAAATTGCTTTAAATTTGAAATACCCTATAGGCCTTAAACACTTTTTTAATATAAATTTGGGAATAGGTATCATAAAAAAACTACTTTTTTTGTTTGTATTTTCGACATATCTCTCCATGTTTTTACTCAAATTTCGCTCGAGAGAGCTCATTGGATGCAGAATTAAATTCCGCATCCAACGTGTACCCACTCGGCGTACTTTTGATGGACCCTGCTACCCCAAAAACAAGAAATACCTAAAAAAACGTGATGATGAACGTTTTTTTCAGGTATTTCTTGTTTTGGGGGTAGACGGGTTCGTCAAAAGTATGCTGAGTGGGTACGTGTTGGATGCGGAATTTAATTCTGCATCCAATGAGCTCTCTCGATCAGAATTTGAGTAAAAATATGAAGAGATATGTCGAAAATACAAACAAAAAAATAGTTTTTTTTATGATACCTATCCCCAAATTTATATTAAAAAAGTGTTTAAGACATATATGGTATTTCAAATTTAAAGAAATTTCATTGGCTAACACATGATGACATGGAATTTGAGTTAGAGTTAAAAGACCCATTTTGAGTTGAAATTTCCTCTAATGCTCTGAGTGGACTTTCAAAATATGAACCGGTATTCTCTGAAAGAAAATTATCTCGTGCCTAACATAGATCAGATATTACAAAAGGTAGTTGGTGCTTAAATAATATCTATGATAGATGGGTTTTTATTTTACGATCAAATTGTTCTGCATCCAGAAGACAAAGAAAAAAAACCTTTTCTACTCCTTGGGGAACATTTATGTATGACAAGATGTCATTTGGTCTCATGAATGCCCACATTTTTTCAGGTATTTCTTGTTTTTGGGGTAGCAGGGTCCGTCAAAAGCATGATGAGTGGGTACACGTTGGATGCGTAATTTAATTCCACATCCAACGAGCTCTCCCTATCAAAATTTGAGTAAAAACACGGGGAGATATGTCGAAAATAAAAACAAAAAAGTAGTTTTTTTCTTTTCTTCCTCCAAAATTAATAAATATTATTTTATTATTTTAACTATTATTTTATTAATTTTTTTTGGGAGGCCCATTTTGAGTTGAAGTTTTCTCTAATGGAATGATTTCACCATTTTTCTTACGTACATGAACTAAATTTGCAACCCAAGTAGAATATCTAAGAGGTTAAATGATTTTTGGATTTAACAAATTTTTAACCTCTTTTTCAATAACTATAACAAAGAAAAGGTTGATTCTTCTTAGATTTTGTCTAAAAGTCTTAGTGTTGGGATTCAAAGGAATATTGTGTTGAATTATATTTGTATCATACATCTTAAAATCCTCAGAAGACCAAGAAAAGATATCTACAATTTCTTTCACAATCTTGATGTATCTTTTCTTTTCATTTTCTAAAAGTGTTTTTAGAAATTTTGACCATCCTCGGCTCATTCTCAGTACCAATATTACAACTAATTATGTTCTCTTTAGAAGACTGCACTATGGGATTTGATAAAGTATTATCTTTTGAAAATGAACTTTCCAAAGGAACCAAACCCTTTGGAATGAAATCCCCTTTTAATTCAATAATATTTTGATTTTTAATTGAATTTTTTGAAAAGGAAGAAACTTCCACCATATCATCATCTTGATCTTCATCAAAAAGAGAATTAGAAAAATCACTTGTCAACTCTAAAAAATATATAATTTCCTGATCATAGTGGAAGACTCTTCAATTCTTAATGTTATCAAGTACTGAAGGCCTGTATCTTACTTCAATCGGGTATCTAAGCCGGGTTTGTTGTAGAATTTTAAAATGAGTTGCTGCTAAAGCCAACGAATCTGCTATCTGGTTTTGATCTCTAGGAGTCAAGGAAATATTAAATTCTATGAGGAAATTATCTATTAGATCCCATACTTCTTTCCTATAAACTTGTAAAAATTGTTGTTTTACCTGATAGATAAATTTGATATGCTGAATGACTAACTCGTAGTCACAAAAAATAGCTAATTGTTGAATGTTTAAATCCTTGGAAGCCCTCGAACCAAGAATTAAGTCCTCATACTCAAAAATATTATTTTTCATTTGAAATTCAAGCTTATACATCAAGGAAATAATCTCACCTCCTCAAGAATGAGAACAATACCTGCTCCTGCTCCTTCTTTAGAAGATGACCCATCAAAATACATTTTCCAAAAACCATCCCGGTCTTGAACATTGTTCTTGACTGGTACCTCCTTTTCAACTTTTAAAACACCTAAAACTTCATCATACACATGCAACATACAAGACCCAACACCTTCTTCGGTAGCATAAATTGAGTGATTGGTAGCATTATTGTAATCACTCACTAAATAAGCAAGTTGTGTTTCTATATATAACCTTCTATGCTCTCCTCCAAACACCGAGATAGTTTCATAAGAAAGATCCATTTTCAATGTTCCATTTACCTTCTTTTCCAAATATATTGACAAAATCATGCCAAATCTTGGCGCTGTTAGAATAATCAACCCATAGTTAGCTACCTTAGACATTAATTAATCCATTTTTGTCTTATTTGCCTAGTTTCCAATATTCCACTCTATGCAAGTTATCTTCCACATGTCCTAGAAGTCAACTTGCTAAAAATGATCAGGGATGATTTTAAGGAACCATATTTATTTAAAAGTGTATAAATGTTGGCGAATATTACCAATTCTTAAACGGCAACTATAAAATGATTGGCAATATTTTTCAAAAAACATTTTAATTTCCAAGGATTTTATATCGTTTATATAATAATTTGGTGATTTTTAGGGTGAAAAAACTTTACCCCATCAAAATTGGGTGAAACAGGGCTTCAAAAAATGCAAAATGGTGAATCTTTTCTAGGAGAAAAACATGGAAAAATAGCCCACCGGGCTAAAATTCGCCCCTAAAATTATCCCTAAAAATGAGTCATGGAGCACTTGGGAAACCTCCTGGAATTCATATTTATCATATCATCTTTATTCTAGATTCTCCCTAGCGCATATCTGATTTTTCTGCTAAGTTTCCTGCTTTATTGAGATTTATGGAAAAAGGGAAAGTAAGACTAGGCGTAGTTGACTTGTTTTTTACCCTCATCATCCTCCATTATTTTCTCCTAATAAAAGCATGTATGATTTGTCTTTCCATCGCTTATTATCTTTCCTACTTGATTTTTCCAATTCGTGAGCCTCTAGGTAGATTTGGAAACTGCTTTATGCACCTATGGGGGATTTGACTAGATTTAGTAAGCCAACTTTTTGACTATTTTGAATGGAATACTTATGCATTCAAATATATCATGTAATTATATATTGCAGCAGCCTATGACTTCATAAGGTTGGCTATTGTACACTTATTCAATACAAATTAGTGTTATGCTCCATTTTCAGTCTCCTTTGTGTGTAAATTTGCATGTTTGATTAGCAATTTTGTGAGTGCAATTGTTCTGTCACTTGGGTTCAATTTCCACATGGTATCAGAGCCTTTGTAGATCAATTTCTCTTCTTCCATATTGCTATTGCAGGTTTGACATCTTGACTAGAAGCAAATTCTGTTGGTTGAAGGGCACAGTTCAGAGCTATGGATCAATCTCAGAAGATCATCTTGACTCCATTTAATTTCTTTGAATGGAAAGAAGAGATGGAGATACTATTGAGAGTGAAGGGTCTCTACAGCGTGACTATGGCAACTGAGGCAGAGCCCAATGTAGCTATAGAGAAAATTAAATGGCACAACAGGAGGGATGAGGCCTATGGTCTTCTGTGTCTGAGCATATCCAAAGACCTCCTCTTCCATCTTGATGGATTGACATCACCTAATGAAGTGTGGGATAAGATTGTAGAAATTTTTGGTAAGACATATGAGATGAGAGGACATCAAATTGAGAATGAATTGATCTCTTTGAGTCCTAGCAGCTTCGAATCCATGCAACTCTACGTTTCCAAGTTTAAAGCCCTTGTTTTGCAACTAAAATAGTGTGGAATTGAAAAAAAGGAAGAGCGGCTAGTTTTGGCCATACTCTCGAAGCTTGGCCCTAACTATTTTGTGTTTGTTTCGACCTTCCATGCCACCAAGTTGACAGCTCAAGCCTAGAATATGCCTAAGCTTGCAGAGTTCATGGAATCCCTCACACAAGAACAAGATAAACTGGTGATGATAGGCACCATCAAAACTTCCAAAGACTAAGATTTGGTTGCTGGAGATTCAAGGGTGGATTCAAAAGGCAAGAAGAAAGCTAAGAAGCCACCTAAGCAAAAGAGAGACAAGAACAAGTCTCAAGAGGAGCCCCAAGGCTCCAAGAAGAACTTCCAGAAGAAGAAGAACAAAAGAGAAATGAGCAAGTGTGTATACTGCAGTAAGGGCTATCATCCTGAAAGCTCTTGCATGAAGAAGCAAATTGACATGTTGACCCAACTCCTGGAGAAGAATAACATCTCCCTTCCTGATTGCTCAAAGAAGAGGGAAGGAGGATGAAATTCAGAGGACAGAGAGAGAGTACATGCATTGGTTGCTGGCACATCAAGCTCACCTAGATTCATCATAGACTCTGGAGCTTCAAGACATATGGTTTCGACCAAGGAGGCATTATCCTCTCTTGACATGTCAAAAGGTCCACCAGTAGTGCTGGGAGATGACACTCTCATTGACAGTTTGGGAAAAGGAAGGATTGATCTTGACCATGGTAAGTTCAGTAATGTATTGTATGTTCCAGGTCTTGCCTCTAACCTCTTGTCAGTGTATCAGATGACTAACATAGGGTCTCCAAAGAAGGTCATATTCTCCCCTGATGATGTTGAGATCACAGAGATCTCGAATGGTAAAGTCATTGCAAAAGGAGTTGTAGATCACACTTCGAAGGTATACATGTTTTCACATTTTCTTCCCTACTCAAACCCATCTGCTCTTCTGATTCATGCTAATGAGGCAAGCAAGAGATTAAATTTTCCAAGGGAGTCTACCAAGGTTGTATCCTAGGAAAACACCCAGAGCATAAATTTGAGAGAGCTAGTCATGAGAGAACCTCTGCACCTCTTGAGTTGATCCACAGTGATGTTGCTGGTCCATTTCCTCATATGTCAATGAGTCAAGCCAAATATGCATTGAACTTCATAGATGACTTTTCCAAGTATTGTTGGGTTTACTTCCTGAAGCATAAGTCTGAAGTTTTTGGCCTCTTCAAAGTCTTTAAGGCTTTGGTTGAAAACCAGTCTGGGAGGAGACTCAAGATCCTCAGATCTAACAATAGTGGTGAGTATGTCAAGCATGAGTTCATTCAATATTGTGAAGATGTAGGTATTCAGATGCAGCATTCAATCCCTTACACACCACAGCAAAATGGTGTTGCTGAGAGAAAGAATAGATCACTGAAGGAGATGGCAACCTGTATGATGGAGGATAAGAATTTGCCACCAAAGTTTTGGGCCGAGGCTATAAACTGTGCATCCTATATCCAAAATAGTGTGCCTCATAAACAGCTTGATGGTGTGACTCCTTTCGAATCTTGGAGTGGGCACAAGCCAGATGTGACCCATTTCAGGATTTTTGGCTCAAAGGCTTGGGCTAGAATTCCAACAGAAAAGAGGAAGGCTTTGCAGCCCCAAAGCCAAGAGTGTCTATTTGTTGGGTAATTTGAAGATTCAAAAGGGTACAATCTGATCAATTTGAGCACAAACAAATCCTTCATTGAAAGGAGTGTTCAGTTCCAAGAAGATCTTTTAGCAGCAATTGAAGTTGGAGAGTCTTCTTCACCACCATAACCATTGAATGTAAGTGAAGAGACAAATGAGTTTTCTGATTCTGATATGTCTGATAATGATGATTTAATTTCAGATCCCGACAAGACCAAAATGGGCAGCAAAGAACATTCATGCAGCTAGGGAACTAGCTGAAAATCCTAGTGATCCTAGGCCCGACTAGATCTCAGTTTGAGAGTGCCCTATGTATGAAAGACCCTTTATTTGCAGAGAAGTGCTATCTGATGGTTGAATCAGACCCATAGACATATGAATATGCAGCACATGATCCAAGATGGAAAACATCCATGAAATAAGAATTCAGCTCACTCCAGAAGAACAACACTTGGGAACTGGTTGATCTTCCCCCAGGGAGGAAGCTAGTTCAATGTAAGTGGGTTTTCAAAACTAAGTTTGCTGCTGATTGTTCACCTTTGATATATAAGGAAATATTGGTAGCCAAGGGATACTCACAGGTACATGGTATTGACTACAATGAGACATTTGCACCAGTGGCAAAGATGGACTCCATCATGCTAGCCTTAGCCATTGCAGCTTTGAAGCAGTGGAAGGTACATCACATGGATATGAAGTGTGCTTTCCTGAATGGATATCTTACTGAAGGGATTTACATGCAGCAACCTCAAGGGTTTGTGTCTAATCCATATTTTGTGTGCAGGTTAAAGAAATCATTGTATGGGCTTAAGCAAGCCCCCAGGGCTTGGTATGCCAAGATTGATGGCTTTCTGCTGTAATTGAGTTTTGTTCGATGCAAGTCTGATCCTAATGTTTATTTGAAGTTGATTCATGGTTCTTTGATGATTATTTTCTTGTATGTGGATGACCTTCTTATTACAGGAAGTTCAAAGAGAGAAATTGCCTCCTTAAAGGATGCAATGAACCATGCATTTTCTATGACTGATTTGGGGTTGTTGAGCCAATTCTTGGGTCTCAAAATTGCTCAATCCCAACATGGAATAAAAGTACATAAGTCCAAGTATGATTTATATTTTATGAACAAGTTCAACATGAAATATTGCAAGCCAAACAAGACTCCCTTCCTTTTATGAGTTAAGCTTGAAGAAGCAGGTTCTTCTCCTATGGTAAATAATACACTGTATAGGCAATTGATTGGGTGTTTGTTGTACCTTACACACAATCAACCTGATATTTCTTATGTAGTAAGTGTGGCCTAAAGATACATGGATCAGCCTCATGAGATCCATTGGAGAGCAGCCAAAATGATCCCTAACTTTGTTCAGGGAACAAGAACTCATGGGATCTTCTACAAAGCTAAATCTGATCTTGATTTGATTGGGTTTACTGACAGTGATTGGGCAGGTGACAAGACAGATCAAAAGTAAACATCAAGATATGTCTTCATGCTCACTGAAGGACCAATCAACTGGTTAAGCAAGAAACAGAGTGCCATAGCACTCCCATCTACAGAAGCAGAGTATAGAGGAGTTGTAAATGCAGCAACTCAATGTTTATGGTTGCAGGGGATACTTGGTGAGTGTGGATTCGAATCAGAGTTTTCAAATATTATCTATTGTGATAATCAGAGTACCATTCGAATCTGCAATGATCCATTTTAGAGACAGAGAACCAAACACATTGATATCCATATGCACTACATCAGACAACTTGTGCATGATGGCACCATTCACCTACTCTTCTGTGCATCTTCATAACAAGTAGCAGACATCTTCTCCAAAGTTTTTTATGAAAAGACATTCAACAATCTCAAATCACTGTTGGGGATTGCTGATCATGCTGTGAAGCATGATTGATGACAAGATTTTCAAATTTTTTTTTACTGTCCATGTTTAAGGGAGGATTTTCCCACTGGGTTTTTACCTCTTTCCTTGGTTAAATGGACATGCAGTATGTAAAGGGTGACTAAGCCTTGTTTCTAGGCCCTATAGGTTTCTGATATTTACTCATAAATTCAGGCTTAAGGGAGGGTGTTAGAATAATCAAGCCATAGTTAGCTACCTTAGACATTAATTAATCCATTTTTGTCTTATTTGCCTAGTTTCCAATATTCCACTCTATGCAAGTTGTCTTCCACATGTCCTAGAAGTCAAACTTGCTAAAACTGAGTCATGGAGTGCTTGGGAAACCTCCTGGAATCCATATTTAGCATATCTACTTTATTCCAAATCCTCCCTAGTGCATGTCTACTTTTTCTGCTAAGTTGCTTGCTTTATTGAGATTTATGGCAAAAGGGAAAGTAAGACTAGGTGTAGTTGACTTGTTTTTTTCCATCATCATCCTCCATTATTTTCTCCTAATAAAAGCATGAATTATTTGTCTTTCCATCACTTATTATCTTTCCTACTTGACTTTGCCAATTCGTGAGACTCTAGGTAGATTTGGAAACTGCTTTATGCACCTATGGGGGATTTGACTAGATTTAGTAAGCCTACTTTTTGACTAATTCGAATGGAATCCTTATGCATTCAAATCTCTCATGTAATTATGTATTGCAGTAGCCTATGAATTCATAAGGTTGGCTATTGTACACTTATTCAATACAGATTAGTGTTATGCTCCAATTTCAGTCTCCTTTGTGTGTAAATTTGCATGTTTGATTAGCAATTTTGTGAGTGCAATTGTTTTATCACTTGGGTTCAATTTCCACAGGAACAACATCAACAATGAACACATCCATAATAACACTTTTCATAGGAAGTTGTGTTAAATTCACACGATCTTTTACAACTCCAAGAAATTTTACAACCCTTGAATCAAAAGTAGATAAGTCATGATAAGGTTTAGTAATACTCATAACTAAGGCTTCCATGACTGCTTTAGGCATGAGGTTATGAGATGCAACAAAATCTAAAATACAATTGTGCAACATCCTATCATGGAGTGTAAGTGTAACACAAAATGGAGGAGGAAACTCAATCTTATTTTTAGTTTTATCGAGGGATTTTGGACCAAATATAATGGTGGGGTGTTCATGTTGAAAATTAATAAAATTAGAGGGAAAATATTTAGATTGTGAATTGAGCACCCTAAGAGAAAATGCTCTATATGTCTGAGTTTTGATATGTTCTTCCAATGGAACAAGGAATTTGATTCTTCTAAGTTCATGTTCAAAATTAAATCCTTGAGGAACTTTGTTGTTTTTTACATCTTCCATAGGTTTACCCTTACTGACATGTTGATTCTATTTTTTTCTATAATCTTGTAGCTATTTAACTAGAGTAACCATCTATTTTTTAGAATTGTGAACAGCTAGTTTGGGTCTTGATTTCAAAGAATAAGACCTATATGGGTCTGTTTGACAAATATCAACTGAGTCTGCTGAAATTGAAACTTTCTGTTGATGAGAATATTCTTGTTGTTGAGCATAATACATTGAACATTGAAAATCAAATTCTGAGAGAAAGGGATCACGAGATTCCTCCTGCAAATGATTAATATCCTTCTTGGTATCTTCGAACCCAAATTCTTCGAACTCTTCTGGATAATCTATCAAGTTACTTTGAAAGGGTGGTTAACTCCTTCGATCGTCATTGTTCCTCCTTTCTCTTGGCATAAATCTCGGATTAAAGGGACTCCTAAACCTATTATGATTTTGGTTATCCATTTCTTGAGCATGTATGTTATGAGATTTACTTTCAACTTCCAATTTATCTAGTTTAGAAGATAACATTTTAATCAATTTACTCATTTCATCAATTTTATTCCTAGTTGCTCTCTGGTTTGAGGTAGAAGGTTGAACCTCTTTAATTTTATTTCTCACTTTCAGGATATTGTGTTTTTTCCCCTATGTTTGTCAGCTTCCATCAAATTGGACTCTACTTCTAGAGCATCCTATTGCATATTTGCAAGATTAATAGATATTCTCTCTCTCAACAATAGAGATAAATTAGCCTCAAATGAGTTTGCATAAGTAAGTATTTATTACGTTTGAGAAGGTTTTATCTCTGCAAGGATATTACCATACATTTTATTGAACTACTTTGAAAAATCGGTGACTGATTCATTATACTTTTTCTTTAATGCTCCAAACCCTGTTATACAGTAAAGAAAATCCTTTTTTATCTCCCCATTCTTTCATGAAAGCTTCCTCAAGATCCCAAATCCCGTCTATGGAGCCAGTTGGTAGTTCTTTGAACTATTTCCTGACCTCCCCATCAATACTCTGAACAAAAAATCACATCCACACATCTTCATGTTCAAAGTTTTGATTATCAGCATAACTGAAATATGCATTTCATTTTTCTTATGTTGTGATCTCTCCTTTCCCATTGAATCTTGGGAGATATTTTTTATAATATCCTCTAGGAAGTGCATTAAGGGGTTGGGGAAAGACTAATGGTGCATATCTGGAAGCTGCTATGGCATCCATCCTATTAGGAGGTTGACTAGCCATTTTAGTATTGATCTAAGGGTTAATGGGGAGTGAATTCTTACATATCAACTAACTTATAGGAACCCTAGTAGTAAGAGGGGTATAAGTTGTTGTTTGAGGTTTCGAAGATTTCTTAGAATGTATAAATTCATGTTTCACTTTATATGAATATAAAGGATTTTTGTATACTTCAAAATTATCAAACTGAGAAGAAGGATCTCAAATATGAAATTGAGGAATAGATATAGGAAGCATTTGCTCTTTTTCTTCCTTTTTAAAGTCTAACCAATTTGATAAAGTATTTTCTTGATATAACTCACCTTGAATTTCTGAAGTTGTAGAGGAATGAGTCCTTCCTAATGATGTAGAATCCAACCTCTAGCTATATTCCCTTAATATTTTCACTGCATCTGGAACCCCTGTATGCAATGGAGAGGAAGGATTCGCTCTAGTTCTCATCTACTTAGGAGACAGTTAATTTTGTGTATATCAGTGAAAGATAGTAGTATACAAATGTTTCTTGATTCTGTTCACCACCAAAATAAAGGGAAAAGATATCATACCCAGGGAAATATCTTCAATTTAGTCCCTGAAAACGACGCCAAAAGATGTTAGTACTAAAGTCTACAAATAGACTACAGGCTGGCAGATTTTAGGCATCTCAAGTTCATCAGTTGGTTTTTTCATTTATCAGATGATGGTTTTGGATGATAAGGGATAATGGTTTAAAAGAAAAGGAGACATAAAGGGACATCTGAAAAAATTAGAGTTTACTAAATAAGAAGATGCATAAAGACAAACACTCCATACTTAGAGAGATCATAGATGGGGAATAAGACCAATAACGTTTAATGATACAAGAAAAAAAACAATATTTATGATCAATTACATCACATGAAATATCATGAGTAAAAACACTTTTTAAACACAATAACTGAAACAATAATTTGCACGTTCAAGAATCTATAAATAAAAAATATGTATAGATTAAAAGGGAAAGCAAAGGTTCAAACAAAACCACAGAACATTCAAGTTAATGAAAGGTTAAAATCTAGCTCCCAATTAAACAACCATATTTCTCGGCATTTAAAATATCCTTGTATTATCAAAGTAGATATGTCTTCCACATGCATTGATACATTCTCATGACCGTCATCCAAAAGTCCTCCACTTTTGTCCTTTCCTTACAATGTATAGACACGAGTCTTTCAAAAAACTGAAATTCAAAGATCCACTATTCTAGGACCAAAATTCTAAAAATAGCCAAAACTATAGACTAAGGACTATAAATAAAAACAACTACTCCTTCTAAGATCTCGATCAAGACCTTCTGACCAAAAAAAAATTACATTTGTAGTTTGACATCTATCAAAATAAAAGACAACTAAATTCACACTCTTCGAGCTACCTCTGTCAAGAAAGCAATTCCATCCAAACCCTGTTATTTTCCTTGAAGATGAGTACACTCCTTTTTCAAATTGAAAAACTTATGTTCATGTTCTTATTTTTCATTTATTAGTTCGATATTCTCATGTTGTATCGTTTTTCTTCTCTTAAAAACTTCTTTTGCTACTACAACCAACTCTAAATAATTTTCACTTATTTCTTGAAGATCATGTCTCGGCATCTGATTTTCCTCATTAGTCTATCATTAATATGACTGATATACCCATTCTAAATTTTAAAATGATTTAAATCCACTTTCTGCTTTACCATTTTAAACTCTTCTTTTGGCAAACCGAGCTCTTCAATAACCATATTTTGAGTACAATTTTCAATAGAGATTTACTTCGTTTTAGATTACTCTCCATATTCTAGTACAACTATACCCTTACCCTGATCTTAATCATGATATCTCATAATGAAATATTCTTTAGAACTTTCATTGGCAGAGTTATCTCTTACTGGATGCTCATTCTGAATTAGACCTGGAAAGTTCGTTACACTTTGATTTATGTTTTCCAATACTCCTCCGAGTATGTTTTCTAATCCCTATGTTTTAGAATATTGTTCATCGGATGAATCATGAATATTGATTGTTTCATTATTCGTGATCCTAGGATTCAAAATAGCTTTAAGGTTTAACCTAATCTTATTTGTTGGTCGTGTTTTAGGCTTGTTGTAAGTCTTGATGATTTTGATGAAGAAACATGGTATGCCTCTTTAGAAACAGGTGATGCTTTTGATTCCTTTTCAATTTCATCCATTTTCATATTGCAAACCACCCCTGGGTCTTCACAAGGCTTGGATAGAACCTTAAAATTCCGCGTCTATTCTTAACAATCGATTCTTTCTTCGAAAAAGTGGGCAAGGGTTTGAATGGTCATATCCTTTTCAAATGACTCATCTTCAAACTCATTCTATTTAGTCTCTTTAGTATGTGATTCTTGTTTATTGCTTTCCTTCTCATATGAACCAGGAAATAATTTCTGATCCCTTTCCAAAAGATAAGCCCACTTTCTTTTAATGTGAACCAATTTTCCCCTATTACAATCAGTACCCTTCTATTCGGTTTCAAAACTAGACTAGAAAATAAAATCACACCAAGATATTTCATACTTTCTTAACTCCTCCATCACCATAATTTTTACTAATCCATTGTGAAATACATTGTGACTAGAATACTTGAGGTGATTTTGTAGCCTGGTTGCCATTTTTTCCAAACTCTTTAAGAAAAATTATGGTAAGTTTAGTTTCTTAATACCTGCTATGTGTACTAGAAACTGCATATGATATAACAAAACCGTATCAAATCTCCCTTCACCAGTCACATATCTCTGCACTATCTCCATGGCATCATGCCATTCTTCTAGAAGACAAATCCTTTTAATTCCTGCGCCCAATATAGGGTTTCTATATTGTGGAAGAATAAACCAATTATACTTTTCATCATCCTGATGTTTTTTAAAGCATATTTACCCTTCCGAGAGTATATTAATTGTTAATGCAATTTTTTCTTATGTAACTTGAAACTAGAAACCATTGAAATTAACCATTGAACCCTTGAATTTTAATGCAAAACATCTGATTACCTCAATATCATGACCTTGAATCCTTTTGAAAAGAGAAAACCACCCCGCATCCTTTAATTTATGCACTGCCTGTGTAATTTTACTGGTCGAATTCAAATTATCAGGTTCAATTTTAAGCAGCTTCCCACTAGGTCTACTAGTCATTTATTTTTATCAAGATTCATCCTTGTTCTGAGAACTAAAACATGAATGTCAACTCTCTGAAATATAACTTGGTTTTAATGAGATACATTTTCCATTTAACACCACTAATCACTTGAAATGCGAGTGTCAATTTCGAGACTAATAAGCTCTGAACAAATAATAATCCTTCATGACACTAAATAACTGGAGTACTAACATTTTTCCTTGGAAAATAATATCCCAAAAAATCATGAGAATGTTTGACACAATCTCACAGGATTAGATGTATAATAATTTCAAGATATGGGCCATTAATCACACTGATTTTGATTTGACATTCTGGCAGTGTGCATATGTACTGAATAAGTGTCTTGTGTTACCGGAATGTCTTGAAACCATATGTAATACAATACTTCACATTTGAACTCATAATGCTTTGAAATATAAGGAATATTTTTAAATATCAAATGTACGAGCTAGACTAACTCTATCAAAACTTGAAATGTAAAGTAAATTCAATTGTTAGGTAATTTAAACAAGAAATACCAAGTTAAAATGGAAAAGTTAAAAAGGTCTAGAAAAAATAGGAAAAGGGAAGTTTCCAGATCGAGGACTAACACTATGTGTTCCAAGAATTTCCTGCAATTTGTTGTCAATCTATCAAATCACTCATTTTGGTGAAGGTAAAACTGTAACGTTTACACCTCACCAAGTTGTAATCAAGGATTTTAAATATCCTCAGCATGTCCTAGCTATCGGAATTGTTGAAGATATTACCAGGTTGTACAAATTTAACAACTTTGGGTCATCATTTTTTCCTTTAGTTTTTGTTTCTCATAGTGATGGCTTTAGCAAATTTTGGCATGAGTGATTTGGACACTTAAATTATCGCTCACTGCAAAAACTACGTAAATACAAAATGGTGACAGGTCTTCCGATGGTATCTTTTAGAGATGGCGTTTTTTACAGATGTATACTTAGAAAACATCATCAAGACATTTTTAATAAACGTTCCTCTTGGAACGCCTTGGTTCCCTTTGAGATTGTGCATAGTGACTTGTGTGGTCCTCTTCCATCTGCTTCCTTTTCTGGTTTCAAATATTTCTTAATGTTCATAGATGATTAGTCTATACGCACTTGGGTTTATTTTCTAAAACTTAAGATCAAATTATTTAACATGTTCTTGGCCTACAAGGCCCTTGTTGAAAAATAATCTGGTCATCAAATTCTTAAGTTAAGATCTGGTAATGGAGGATATTATGTTAACAACAAGTACACCACTTTGTGCATTGAACAAGAAATCCAAAAACAACACATGTTCCATATACACCACAACAAAATGGTGTAGCTGAATGGAGGATATGCACTTTAAAAGGAATGGTTAATTGTATGATCCAATCTAAGGGACTAAGTCTTCAATTTTGGGATGAAACCATAAATTGTGTAAATTATATAGTTATTCGCACCCCTACTAAAGCTTTACAAGGTATCACAACGAAATAAACATGAAGTAAAATTAAACCAGATGTAAGTCACTTCAGTGTGCTTGGTAGTGAAGCATGGGCTCACATTCTCGATGAAAAATGAAAAGAATTGCAACCTAAAAGTGAAAAGTGCATATTTGTTGGATATTTTGAAGATGTAAAAGGTTATATACTTCTTTAGCCACATTCTCATGATATAATCATTAGAAGAGATGTTAAATTTGATGAAATCTCTTGGTCTGTGAGCCTAACTTTTCATTTGTGCCATCTTTGGCCTGCAAACCTGATTCAGCGCTTGTGCCTTCTTCTACTTCCAACTTCCTTGATAAATTTCCAACTCCTGTTTCTGATGATGACAGTGAGGATGAAAATCGACTTCCGCCTCCTCATTTTCCTCTATTTGGAAGCATTTGGTAATGTTACCAATGATCCTCAAGATCAATTCTGAACATGTTCTCAGTTCCAGTGAGCCTCTTCTCTTTTGGATCAAGTTTCAGAGAATCATGATCTAGATACTTTTGCAAAAGGTTCAGGAAATCCCGATTGGAACACAGCTATAGATGAAGAATGTCGTTCTTTAATGGAGAATGATACTTGAGATCGTGTACCTCTTCCAAAAGGAATAAAACTTTTCATATGTAAATGGGTCTATAGAACTAAGTATGCATAAAATGGAAGTATTGAAAGACTTAAGAAAAGGTTTTTCTCAAGTTGAAGGGATTGACTACAATGAAATATTTGCTCCTTTCGTAAAAATGAACTCCATTCACCTTTCTCTTTCCATTGCAGCCTTACATAAGTGGGAATTCCATCAAATGGATGTCAAGTCTACATTCTTACGTGGTGATTTACAGGAGAAAATTTACATGGAACAACCTCATGGATATGTTCAGAATGACTCTAGCCTTGTATGTCACCTTAATAAATCCTTATATGGCCTTAAGAAATCTCCTCAAGATTGGTATGCCAAAATGGATGGATTTATACTTGACACTATTTTTTTTAGATTCCATTCTTACCCAATTGTCTATACCAAGAAAGTAGGAAACCATCTATGTTACACCGTATCCAGTGTAATGGATAATCCGTATCCGGATTAAGTCATCCTGTATCTAGGTCTAGAGAGGAAGATGTTCCATATTCAAATAATTAAATGTATAAATGTATAATAATTGAATGGATGATCAATTACAATGGAGATGGTTGCATTAAATATGGCTTGGCCATCACATATTGAAGAGAAACTTCTCTTCATAAACTATGTTTTAATATTATTAATTACTATTAGGAATAGTTACCTATTTATTACTATTTTATTATTGTAACATTGCCTTCCCCTTAGAAAAGATTTGTCCTCAAATTTTAGATTATTGGTGTCATCTTTTCATTCTTGTTTTGTGTTGAAAGAACGTCATTACTTCCTTTATGTATTTTTTAGAAACGGTATTAGGTATGTTCTTGGTATTTACGCAATAGTTTGTCATCTTCCTTTTATTTGTAACTTGCATTTGTACTCCATTATGTTTATTATTGTTATCCCATTTTCCTTGTACATGAATATGAGGAATATTTTTGTGTCTGGCCATATCAAGCCTTGTTTTAGAAGTCACTTGTCCTATGATAATTTTGGATGTCATCACGTAATGTTTTCATTTTATTATCCTTATGAGTTATCTTGAGAAGTGGTGTTTCTTGAGGCTTCTCACACTCAAGGTCAACTGATAGTGTTACATTTAGGTTTCTCTAGGGTGGTAGAAGAGTTAAGGTAGAAGATGAATCTATGATATCTGATTCCTTTGACTTAGATTCCTTTTCATATTGTAGGATCCATATTTTTTCATTGTATCGATCATCCTTATTGTCAACGATACTGGCTTGACTCTCATTATGATATTGGTCGAGCTCATATTTATCAAATATATTATTGGTATTTTGGTCATCCCTACGATATTTAGTCTCCTTGTTGTGTTTATTGTCTTGATCAATTTTGTTACTCTCATTTTTGTTGACATAGTGGTCCAACATATCTGAGTTACTGATATGGTTTGTATTAGACCTTAGTTTTTGTAACATTTCCATTATGGTATTCTGGTTCTGTGTCATGATGATCAAGTTATGTGCCATGGTGCTTATGTTCTATGTCATTGCACGCATCTTGTCATCTAACTCTTTTTGTTTCTCGTGGATGATGTCTACTTTGTCATCAAGTTTTCTTCCTAGTACTAGAACAAAATATTCTTTGATTTCTTTCTTAAGTGCCTTGTTATTTTCCATTTCTTCTCTGATTTTTTCTTGGTTGGAAATGAGGGCCTTGATGTCCTTCTCCAATTTCTCAAGTTTGTCTTTTAATTTTGGTCATAGCTTGAGTCCTTTTATGCGAATGTGTGTATTTGGAAGTTTATTTTGACTTATGGAGAAATAAAAGACAACTAATGTCTTTGAAATAATTGATGAATTAATAATTATTATTATAATTATCTAATGTGTTGAAATAAAATAATAAATATAAAATATTTTATTTAAATATTTTATTAAAAGGTGGATTAATAAGTTTTAAAATATTATATAATAATATTAATATTATTATAATAATATTTATTTTATTAATATTGTTTTTGTTTGTAGGGATGCGTGGAATGAGGGGGGATGTAGCCTCGATTTTAATTTCTTTTGTTTATTTACTTTTTTTCCTTTTATCTTTTGTTTTTAACTTTTTCTTTCTTTTTCTTTTCTTTACCTTTTTTTTTTCTTTTTTCTTTTTAAGTTTTCTTTTTTCTTTTTCTTTTTCGGACAATGTCCTATATTTTAGGGAAACACTAAAAATTAAATTTACACAAAGTGTAAATAATGGCCAAGGGCCATATAGTCCGGATACAAAAAGTTACACCGTATTCGGTGTAATGGATAATCTGTATCTAGATTAAGTCAGCATGTAGCTACTTCTAAGGAGAAAGATGTTCCATATTCAAATAATTAAATGTATAAATGTATAGTAATTGAATGGATGATAAATTACAATGGATATGGTTTCCTTAAATATGTCTTGGCCATCACATCTTGAAGAGACACTTCTCTTCATAAACTATATTTTAATATTATTAATTACTGTTAGGAATAGTTACCTATTTATTACTATTTTGTTGTTGTAACAATCTCATCATACTTGTTCTATATGTTGATGATCTTATTCTTACTGGTAGTGACCCTAAGCTTTTAACCCATGTGAAGTCTAGTCTTAAGCAAAATTTTGAAATGTCAGACTTAGAAAATTTGCATTATTTTCTTGGTCTCCAAGTCTTGCAAACCAAAGAAGGAATCTTTATTTCTTAGTCTAAGTATGCATGTGACCTTATTCGTCTCTTTCACATGGAATATTGTAAACCAACCCCTTCTCCCTTCCATTCTAGAGTCAAAATTTCATCCACTTGTACTTCACCTGAAGTAGATGCCACCTTGTGTTGTCAACTTGTTGGTAGTCTCTCATACTTGACTCATTCCCGTACTAACCTTTCTTTTTTCATTGGTTTTGTTTCCTGATATATGTAAACACCTCATGAAAGTCACTGGAAAGAAGTGAAATCAATTATTCGATATATTCGGGGTACAATTCAGTTTGGGATTAATCACAGTACAAGAGGGGCTTCTTTGTTGGTTGGTTTCACTAACTCAGATTGGGTCGACGATCCTGATGATTGAAAGTCTACTATAGGTTATATTTTCAGTGTAGGTTTTGGACCTATCACTTAGGATTGTAAGAAACAACATGCTCTTTATCTTTGTTCAGTAAAAGCATAATATTGAGCCTTAGTTAATTCCAGTCGGGAAGCTTTATGGCTTCGATAGTTCCTTTCAAAGTTTATTTGAGAAGAAGCCTCCTAATCCACTTTGGTATGACAATCAAATTTCCATCAAGCTTGCCAAATATCCAGTTCAACATAAACACAGAAAGCACATTGAGATACATATGCACTTCATCATAAATCTTGTTCATGATCGCATTCTTGAAGTGCTCTTTTTTCCCTACAGATGATCAAGTTGCAGACATCTTCACCAAGTCTCTTACAGAAGTGAAGTTTTCTAAACTTCGATCTATTTAGGAGTTAAGGAACTTGTCATTAAGGGGGGATAGGCTCTAATGCCTCCTTCCTTCTCCTAATAGTGTCACTTTTGTAAATCCTTCAATCCTATCTCAAGTTGTTATTAAGGGGGGTCGTTAGGATGTTTAGACACTTTGGAGTTAGTTAAGATCAACTTGTTATAATATATTTGTTAGGAAAACTGTGTTTCTTTAGTATGCATTAGTATGCATTTGTAAATATCTAATCTAACAGTCACGATATGTTCTAGAAATAGAGTGATCAGAAAGTTATTCTTATCTTAGATCATAACTACCTTTGATGTGTGTCTTAACACACGATTGGTCCATGATATCTATTTAAAGAGGATGGAGGGTCATTGGTTAGTTGATCGATTATGAGAATCTCATTTGTAAGTTTATTTATTTTGCATAATAAACTCCCTCAAGTAGCTATTTGGCTGGGGTTGTGGAGTGTTTCCCTTTGGAGGATTTAAAACATGTGAAAATGTCATTGTGTTGATCTGTGATCTATTTCTGTGAGTGGTTGGTCTAGGTGTTCGGTATTTTGGGAGTACCCTATGTACCCGAACATATTTCAATTAATCATTTACAAGATTCAACACTACTTTTCCTAAAAAAAATATCATATGCATTCACTTAAACACCTTGAATGCAAACTTGAATTCTTTATATTGAGTCCAATTTTGACCCATGTATCCCTAGTTCCACAACCAATAGATAATTGACTAATTAACTAATTTCCATCTCATAATGTGTATGCATTTCTACCATGATTCATCCAAAATTATGACAATTGAATACATGCCCACATATTTATATGCATAGTTAAATAAATACATTCAAAACATAAATATAAACACAACAATTCATAACACACACATTTCCCCTTTTCCATAAAGTTGCACACTATGTAAAAGGTTCTGACGAGTGGAATAAGGAGTGTAATGGATAACAGGGGTGGGCCACATGACTTTCCCACCAAAAACTTCATATGTTAAAACATTCCATACAACTCATCAAACAATGTATCCATGGTGTGTCCTTTTGGGTATGAAAAAAATACTATTTTTAACCAACCAAAATGCATTACTTAAAACATCATTTTTGCATTTCATAGTTGGAGCTCAAGGGTTTGAGCTCATGGTTGCAGCTCATTGATTCTAGCTCATGGTTCATATTTCATGGTTGGGGCGCATGGGTTGGAGCTCACAGTTCACATTTCACAGGTGCATCTCACTTGTTGGAGCACATGGTTCGCAATTAACAATTGGAGACAAAGGGTTGGAGCTCATGATTCACATTTCACGGTTCGAGCTAAAGGGCTTGAGGTCACTTCTTGGATCTCATGGTTCACATGGGTGTATCTTATGAGTGAGATCTCACGGTTCACATTTAACGAGTGCAACTCATTGGTTGGAGCTCTCGGTTCACAATTCACAGTTGGAGCTCAAGGTTTGGAGTTCAAGGTTCACATTTCATGGTTGGAGCTTAATGGTTTGAGCTCATGGTTCGCATTTCACGGTTGCATATCATTGGTTGAAGCTCGTGGTTCACATTTAATGGTTGCAATTCACTGGCTGAAGCTCATAGTTCGCATTTCATGATTGGAGCTCAGGGGTTAGAGCTCAATGTTCATGGTTCGTGGTTTTCATGGATAAAAAGGTAAGCATTCGGATCCCGAAATTTGTTTCAAAGCCATAATTTGTTTGAATTTACGATGAATGCCATAATTTGTTTGAATTTACAGTGACTTTCATTTAGCAGTCCATGACTGTCATTTACTCGGTCGTGACTATTTTGAAGCCATTTTTGGTTATTTGTGACTATATTATCCCTCTCTAGGATGGTCGTTCCTATTGGTAACGCTCTCTAGGTTGAATGTAATTATGTTTTCCTTTTGTTAGAAGGTCATGACAGTCATTTTCCTAGTTGTGATTGTTTTGGAGCCACTATGGGTTGGTCATGAATGTATTAACCCTCTCCTAGCTGGTACTGACTGTTTGTAACCCTCTTTAGGTGAAATTTAATTATGTTGGCATCTTCTTAGTAGGTCGTTACTATCATTTTCCTAGTCATGATTGTTTGGAGCCACCATGGGCAGGCCATGAATGTATTAACCCTATTCTGGTTGGTCGTGACTATTGTAACCCTCTCTTGGTTGAACGTAAATATGTTGGCCTCTTCTTAGCATGTCATGACTGTCATTTTCCTAGTTGTGACTATTTTGGAGCCACTGCGGGCTAGCCATGACTGTATTTAAGTGAACTTAGGATAGGGTACACCATAAACAGTAGTAAAATTACAATCAAACTGATTCGCAATAATTAAAGAACAATTAATAAATAGGTATGGTTTGAATCTTCCTTAAAATCAAACATATTTTTCCATCTCTTGTCATTGTAAGGACAATATTTCGCAAGTAATACTATGAGAGATAGAAGGTTAAAGTGCTATGGGATTAAGTTAGAATTGCTAAATAGGTTTGGTTTGGATATTCCTTATACTCATACATATTGCACCATCTCTTGTTACTGTAAGGACAAGCTGTCACAATTCATACTTTGAGAGAGAGCATGTTAAAGTGTTATGGTATTAGGTTATATACATACAGTAACAAATTCCAGTCACTATGTGAGAAGATCTCATTAGGATAGCAGCAATCATACTCCACCAAAACCACACATATGCACCCTAAAAGTCACGACTCCCTCTAGCTGACCTATCATCCAGGGTTTTACATAGTCGTAGCTCAGCTAGGATAAGGAAATATAGTCCTAGTACATCAGACACAGTTCAATAGATAAAGGGACATGACAATCACAGTCACGGTAGTCATAATCACACAGTCACAGTTGAGTGTTTTCACCTTTCAACAATTTTTAGAATATGTTAAAATTATAGAAATAAGTTGATTAAGATTCACCTTTGATGATTAAGACATATATTTTAGTGGCATAGAATTCCTATGTTCTAACATTTCATTTGTTTTTATTAAGCAATTGTAGGCAAACTTATTAGTTGGATTATATGTTTCAGCAGCACTTAGTTTCCATATTATTATGTTACTACCATGTTATGTGATATTTATCTTAAAAACAAATAAAGGGAGATTTATTTTGTAGGTCATCTTGTTTTATTGTAACAATCACAAAAATTCACACCCTGTTATTTACTTTGATTCTTAACGAGTTCTTTTTTATTTAATTGATGATATTTTCCTAGGTTCTTTCCATTGATTTTGCTTCCATTCCCTCCACTTGTTAGGTGTGCATAAAATTGAATGTATTTGAACTTTGATTTGGATTATATAAAAATAAGAGAGTATTGACATCATTATTGTAGTTGTAAGACTTTAAATCTTGATATGGAACACAATTTGAGATATGTAATTGTATTTTTGGACCATTGGTACCCTATCCTAAGTTTGCCTAATTTTATTTTATACTTTTATCGGTAACGATCTTAAGTCTTAGGGGTTACCTAAGATACATTTCTATAAGGCATGTCAAGATTACAAATTAAGTTCTTAACTTCATTCTTGAGGGTATATTGACATGAGTATTAATTTGTCATAGTGGTCTAGGGACTAAAAACATAGTCTCACAAAGAATTCAGACAATTATGCATAAAATTGGAAAAATGGTGCTGCAATGGAAGTAGCAGCTCTGTATAATCAATGAATAATGAATAATACAATACAATGATCATGCAAGATGCATGAATTCCAAGACAATTCGAATTCCTAAGGAGGTCATTCGAATTGAATGAGTGGGTGTAGCTTAACTGATTGTAAGCCACAGTAAACACACTAGTTAACCAACTGATCAAGTCCTGTTGACTCAACTGAGTCCTAATTGAATTCAGAGTGAAATGAATGACTGAGTTTAACTGAAGTCAAATTGGCCATTAGAGGTGGTTGGAGGCGCCCCTGTTGACTTCAGTTCATTAAATATTAATAAAATAATCAATATAATGAATGGAGGCACCTTCAACACTCAACTTAATTTATTGTAACTATCAGTTAGCAATTAGGTGCATTTATGACACTCATATCACCCCCGGAGTGCTCCAGGTAGCCTCCTCGAATGAAGGAGATTGCTTAGTTGGCCTCCTTGATTGAAGGTAGGCATGGGTGTGCTCATGCTGATGTCATATAGTGCTCCTTTGATGTCAATTAAGTCAATAAAACTTAGGATAGTGGTTTAACAAGGCCAAATTGACCAAATTAAGTGTGCATGGTGGGTAAATGTCTCCAACACCCCCCCTTAAGCTATATTCAGAAGAAGTAGAAACATAACGTGCATGAAATTCTAGGGCCCCAGAAACTAAGGCCATAGGTCACCCTGTACAATAATGAAACTCAAACAATGCTCAAAACTAAATCTAAGTGAGGAAAAGAGGGAAAACCCAATGGGAAACCCCCCCCCCCCTTAAGTTGAACACTGAAAGTAGTCTGATCACCCTGATGAACTCACCCCCAATAGTGAACGGAGGTAAGTGAACTTATTTTCTGAAAATCTCTTGGTGAAGATGTCTACAATCTGCTCATCAGTCGGGCAGTATTGCAGAATGTTGGTCCTGTCATGCACTAAATCTCTGATATAGTGCATGTGTATCTCTATATGCTTGGTCCTCTTCCTGGTAACAAGATCTGTGGATATCTTAATAGCACTTTGATTTTCACAAAAGAGGACAGTGGAAAAATTACTACCAAGACCAAACTCTGAAAGAATGCCTTGGAACCAAAAATCTTGGATGCAAGCATTCACCCCTCCTTTGTACTCGGCCTTTGCTGAATACAATGCTATGGCGGCCTGCTTTTTGCTAGACCAGAAAACAGGGCCACCACCAAACATGAAGACATATATGAAAGTATACTTATGATCAATATAATCACCCTCCCAATTAGAATCTGTTAACCAACTAGCTCTAGCTCGTACTCTATAGCATAGTGAATGTCGTAGGTCCTGGTTCCCTGAATATACTGGAGGATCCTCTTGGATGCCTTCCAATGAAGATCATGAGGATGCTGCATGTATCTTGACACAACATTCATGGCATAACAGATATCAAGCTAAGAATGAGTCAAGTAGAGCAATCTACCTATTAGTTGTCGATAAATAGTGCAGTCCATGGGAGGTGTGCTTTTTCCTTCTTCAAGGTTGATCCCTGAAAGGAAAGGGAATGGAGCATCCTTACATTCAGCCATGTTAAAATTGAAAAATAGGTCTAATTTTTATTTTACTGAGTGATCATTATCCCATCAAAATTTTGTTAAATTTCAAGCCCCAAAGATTGCTTTAAGAGCCCCAAATCGCTCATTTCAAATGCATTGTGGAGATCAGTTTTGATGACTGAAATAGAAGCAACTATGCTACCTGTGATCAGTAAGTCATAAAAATATAAAAAAATAATAATAAAATGACCTCAAACTGTTTTATATACACATTTTTATTTGATTTACACCTTTGGAAGTTTTGTGAGAGAAGGAAGGCATCCATCTTGGAATACCACTCTCTTGGGGCCTGTTTTAACCCGTATAGTGATTTCTTTTGCTTGAAAACCAAAGATGAATCAGAAATGTAGCCCTCTGGCTGATTCATGTATATCTCCTCATGAATATCTCCATGCCGAAAGGAATACTTAACATCCATATGATACGCTTCCTAGTGCTTAGATGCAGAAATTGCCAAAACTAGATGGATGGTGTCCATTTTTGCAACCGGTGCAAAAGTCTCATGGTAGTCCACACCTTGGACCTGGGAGAAACCTTTTGCTACCAGACTTGCATTATATTTTTAGGTGCTTCCATCAGTAGCAACCTCAGTCCGAAACACCCACTTGCATTGAACTAATTTCCTCCCCGAAGGAAGAGAAACTAGCTCCCAAGTAGTGTTTTTCTAAAGAGAATTCATCTCTTCATCCATGGAAAATTGCCATCTTGGATCCTTACAAGCATGGTAGTAGGACTTAGGGTCTGAAATTATCATCAAATAAGAATATTTGGACAACAAATAATCATAAAAAGAGAGTGCAATACCTGCTCTTTGGAAATCAGACCGGGTTCTCCTTGAATCATCCAGATTTCCAATGTCATCACCTGCGGAGGAGAGTGTCTGTCAGGCCCAAGTTGGGAGATGATTTTGTACTTTAGGTTCTGATTCAGCATCTAATATTTGTTGTACACTGATATCAGAAATCAGAGGATCCAAATCAGGGTCATCACCCCCAATTACATCATCCAAATATTCAGTAGAATAGGAAGGAAATTCAGCAGTTTTCTCCTTCACTAGTTCTACCTCCCGAAGAGGCTCATCGAACATGACACTCCTTTCAATGATGATATATTTTGTTTTAATATCCAGCAGATTTAAACCTTTATATTCATCAGGATATATGCTAAACAGATATTTGACGCTTTGTGTTGATGTATTTGTAACTTCAGAATGTATTCATCTATGTATCTTATGTCTTGTAACCCGATGTTTATTCTGGGATGTATCTATTATGTAATTGAGTCATGTTGTAATGACCTGTTGTTTTGATAGGGATGATCTATTATGTAAACAAGTCATCTCAATTCATAGTGGGTAACCCTCCGATTGTCTAAGGGTTAAAGTCCCCGCAGTTCCGGGGCACTAGGGTTATTAGACTCTCCTAGTAGAGGTCGGCCCTAGTAGGGTTTTAGTCATGCTGGGATTAGTATAAATAGAGAAATGGAGTCTCTATTTATCACACAACTCACACACACTCAAGTGTAGCATATAGTTGAGGAAGGAGAAGACACTGGAGCTAGACAAGAATAAGATTACTGCTATCAGGATATCACTTACTGTTTTGGGCTTTTCTATTTTGGTGTTGATTCTATCTCTGAGGAAGTTGTGGGGTTTTCTCCTTTATGGTTTCCCCAAGTAAAAACACTATGTTCATTGTCTCTTTTGTTTGATTGCTGTGCTTTTTTTATCTTAGTTAAAGATCCTAATAATGCTAGCTTAATGTTGAAAAACTAACATGGTATCAGAGCTAACCTGAGAAGAAGACACTGTGTGGCTGCGGGAAATAGGGATTCCTAGTTTTTGGATCTTCCTCCATATATTTTCAGAAAAATTAAGGTGGAATAACTCTCCTCCTTAGGCCGCATATTTCTATCGAAACAGAATCCAATTCTGAGGTTTTTTAGTTTTGGACCCGACACTATTGCCAAAAATTAGGGCTTTTCACAGAAGAGGAATTTTTCAGTGAGCCCAAGCTTGGATTGATCTCCTCCCCAAAATCGAAGTTAGGGACAAATTTCAAGGCATTTGGGTAGACAGAACTCTGGAAAAGTAAAACCCTAATTTGCTCCTAATCCGGTATTGCAGGATTTCAGCTCAAGTTTTAGATCCGACATCTTGAACCTGGTAAGATCTAAAATATTTTGTATTTCCATTTGAGATTCACAGTTAAGATGTCTCATCATATCAAGCTTGATGAAAAGCTTGAGGGAGATGATAACTTTCGAGCCTGGAAGTATAGGATCTCCCTGGTCCTGGAAGAGAATGAATTAGACTCCTACATTCATGAGGAGGTTCCAGTTCCAGAGGGAGATGATGAAAAGTCCTTACATAAGAAGAAGATGGTTATGGAAAAAAGGATCATTGTTTATTCTATCAAGGATCACCTTATCCCACGGGTGTCCTCTCTTAAGACACCTAAAGCTATGTTTGATGCCCTAACCAAATTGTTTGAAGGGAAGAACACAAACCGGAAGATGACTCTGAGAAATCAACTAAAGAATGCGAAGATCCAGAATGTAGAGACCATCCAGTCTTACTTCACAAGAGTTTCTTAGATCAAGGAACAATTGGAAGCAGTAGATGAAGAAGTGTAGAATGAAAAAATTGTGATGACCACCTTGAATGGTCTCCCTAGGACATGGGACTCTTTCATTCAAGGGATCTGTGCTAGAAAGAAGTTAGTCAAGTTCAACAGACTGTGGGAAGAATGTTCTCAAGAAGAAGCTCGGATAGGAGCTCAAGAAGAGAATATGGGAAGTGAAGATCAAGCTCTCACAGTACAATCCAAGAAATCCAGATCCAGCCATCACAGAAGTAAGTACTCTCATCACAGGAATAACTCTAGAAAGCCTAGAGATAGGTCTAAGTACATTTGCTATACATGTGATGAAAAAGGACACTTTGATTGTCCTAAGAACAAAAGTAGCTCTCACAAGAAGAAGGGAAGCAAGAAAAGACATCATGGTCATGCTGTAGAGGATGATGAACCATCCAAGAAGAGATCCAGATATGAAAGTGAATATTCTTCAAGCGAGGATGAATATGTTTTGATCTCCGCTCTCACAAGTAACATTACTCATGGAAGTGATGATTGGAATATAGATAGTGGGGCTTCCAAACATATGACTGGATTCAAGGAATCATTTGTGAAACTCTTAGAACATGAATCACCTCACAAGGTGAAGCTAGGATATGACTACCAATATCAAATAAAAGGTAGTGGGGAATCCTCCTACAAACTAGACTTTGGAAGGTCTCTAACAATGAAAGAAGTATTGTTTGTGATAGGACTTAAGAAGAACCTTCTCTCCATATCAGCATTGGATGCAAAAGGAATGAGGGTTGCATTCATAGATGTTCAAGTCATCATGTGGCCAAAAGGAAAGACTATTGATGATGCAATAGTGATTGGTGAACAAGAAGGAGGTTTGTACAAATTGAAGGGCCATCCAGAACAAGCTTTGGTACATGAAACAGTAGAGCCAAGTGAACTTTGGCATAGAAGGCTTGCACATGTGTATTATAGAGCACTACCTCTTGCAAGAAAAGCTGTTGAAGGTCTTCCAAAAATGCAAGCAAAACATGATGGGGTCTGCAAAGGATGTGCAAAAGGAAAGAACACAAAGGAGACATTTCCAAGTAGCGAAAGCAAAGCAAATGGAATCTTGGAAATCATCCACTCCGATGTATGTGGTCCTATGTCGTCAAGCTCACTAAGCGGGTATGCATATTATGTTTCTTTTATTGATGATTTTTCTAGGAAGACATGGGTTTACTTCATGAAGAACAAAGATGAAGTATTCAACAAATTCAAGGAATTCAAAGCCTTGATCGAGAACCATACTGAAAACAAGATCAAGACTTTTTGATCAGATAATGGTAGAGAATTCACTTCAAATGAATTCAAAGAGCTATGTAAAGAATCAAGGATTAAGAGGGAGTTGTCTACTCCTTATAATCCACAACAAAATGGGATTGAAGAATGGAAGAACAGAACTATCATGGAAGCTGCAAAAAAAATGCTTCATGATCAAGATCTTCCTATGCATCTTTGGGTGGAAGCTGCTAGAATAGTGCTGTATGTACAGAACTGTACTCCACATAGATTACTCGAGAACAAGACTCCTGAAGAAGTCTTCTCTGGAAAGAAACCAGAAGTCAGCCATCTCAGAATATTTGGCCGTCCTCTATACATACACATTCCAAAAGAGAAGAGAACAAAATTAGATCCTTCAGGAAAGAAGGGTATATTTGTGGCATACTCTGAAAGTTCGAAGGCTTACAGAATCTACTTCCTAGGTGTTAACACATATATTTAGCACAGGCATGAAAAACCCATGATGAAGGAGAAATAATAGTGGCTTGTCAAACTTTGGTTAAATGGTATAGTATAAGAGTATGATGAGGAGCGAGAATGATGAAGTTGTCAAAATATCTAATGGTGCGAAGTGAAGAGTTGAAGATCAATGGCCTATACTATCTCCGCTCTCTAAGAGGTGCGAGGAAGATAAAGTGTGTCCGGGATTTTAATAGGATACACAGATCAACGGCTGTTGATTCGGCTCAAAGAGATCCACGATCCATATAAACTCTGCCGTATGAAGTTGCATGTTTGTTAAAATAGTAGAGCCCAGCGGAAACAAGTATATGCCACTCGATCTGAAGGTGACAAGATAAAGGCATATCACATCAACGATCGTGGATAACTCCGGAGCCTAGACTTGCATGGTAGTTAAGACCAAAGTGCTTGGCAGAATCGAGTACATGTCTTTTAATCCAATGGCGGAGAAATAAAGTTAGATCACATCAACGGTTGGGACTGATTCCGGAGTGTAAACTTACACGAGGGATAAGTCCAACGCTCCCAGCAGAATTGGATACGCACCACCAAATATGATGACGTAGATATAAAGTAGATTACATCGATGGTTGTATATGGTTCCGGATCATAAAGTTGTACGAAGGATAAGACCAAGACACCCGGCGGAATGAGTTACGTGGCGCAAGATCCGAGAGTTGAGAATTGAAGGCAAATAGATCAATGGTCACGAAGGGATCTGGAGTATAAAAGTGCACGACAGTTAAAAGTTAAAAGAGGTGGCAGAATATAAACCGTTGTCCACGTGTCTGATTGTGATCGACTCCGGAGGCAAAAGTAGTTTAAGGAAAACCACCGAAAGGACGCTCCGGAGTGGGGTCCTATAAAAGGCAGTTGAATTGCTCCATGGGTATTACATTGGCGCCGGACGAATGAAATAGACCCGCGGCTTCGTCAACTTTAAACTGTCATTTTCCAAAGAACACGCCACTACAGTTAACAGGTAAGCCTTGATACCCATAATTCGTCTTCCTCAATTGCCATTATCAATTGAGTTATGGACAAGAAGGAGGAATTACAGATTGGTCATGTTATAGATGACAGAGAGGAGTATTTGGTCGACAGAGACAGGGGCATATGTGACCCCTTCCTATCTGTAGGAAGCGTGTCCGTTAGTAAAGAAATATTGTGTTATTACCACTCACAGGGAAATGATATATTGAATGTATGTAAATCCTTTCTGTATTACTTCGCCCTCGAACAAACCCTCCATTTCCCGGAATTTGCAGAATGGTGTGATGTTAACTGATCCCCTTCTCAGAGAATTATCATGAGTCAATCCACATCCCGAATACTTTGTAAAGTCAATGCTACAGTCATCCGCGAGATCCTAAATCTGCCTGAAAATTACCCCGATAATCGTGCGTCAGTGAACGAATCAACCCTTGCTGAATTTTACAAGAAATGTGAAACTGAAACCCGTTGCCAATTCCTGTCTAGTATTCTGAAAGATGGTCAATCTTTAGATGGTTTTTTCTTACCTTACCCTGTGCATATTTTTAAAAATTAAGTTCAAATGGTAGTATCTCTAGTCTGTCAAATATTAAGTCTTGATGATGATTGTCGCGTGGGCGAAGTCATCCTTGGTTTTTTGTTGAGAATAAGTTCCTTAGGCTCTGAATCTCAGTCAATTCCTATGTTTAGTCTAGATGAGTACCTGGATGAATCAATCCATCTTTAGTTAAGTGAGTTTACAAAGGTTCGGTTCTTTAGATTTCAGACCTACTTGTTCAACATGCTGTTATGTTCCAATGTCACTGAGCTGCAGTTTTTGAATACTGTCTATTCTTTTGATTTGCCAAAGAAAATCAACATGTTCAAATATGCCAATTCGATTATGTCGGAAGTGTATAAAATGTTGTTTGATGAAGAATTGCCTCGTGTTTTGGACGAGATGGAATGTTTGATGCAGCCTTCACCCGAAGACCAAATTGGAGATTGGTTCCTGAATAAAGACTCCACTGTGTTAAGAGTCTATGGATTTACTGGGCAACCTTATAAGTTACCTGCATTCCTCACCCCGAGGATTTTTTCTTTAGAATTCATGAGACAAAGGTTGCAGTTTGAAGAAGAACATTTTGGAGCTTTTAAAAAGTCTTCAAATATTAAATTCCCCCTGAAAGTTGGTTCTTTCATTTTCAAAAGTAAAGGTGCTTTAGTGTTCATAGAGAAATTGCTGGAGAATATGGATTTCCAAAAGGAGCCAAAGATAAATTATGATCCCCACCATGTAATCTCCTTGAGGAAGCAGGCCAACAAGAACAAACCGTTTGATCACCAGTTTATTGAAGGTCTGGCTGAAACAGCCAATTTGTTCCAGTTTACCGAGATTTCAAGGTCTAATGAAGATACACATACTGTACCTGTCACAGCATCCCAAACAACAGAGGATACTAGTATTGTGATTAAAAGAAGTCTGTCTGAAATCGAAAGTATGGAAATTGACGAAGATGGATCGCATAAAAAGGAAAAGTTGTTTCAAGGTGGTGAAATTGTAAATGAAGAAATTTCTGATGGTTTCAAAAAGGTTGCTATAGTTTCAATGAAGGCTGTCCAAGTAAATCAGTTCTCTTTTGAAAGTGTGGATGGTTCAGAATTAAGCCCGGTCTTTAAGTCAAAGGAGGAACTCAAAGCCAGTTACATGGAGAAAAGAAAGCAGTCTCTGGAAGAGACAAGAAATTTGCTTCCATGGGTAAGAAATTTGTACAATCCAAAAACTTCTCTGGTTTCTGCTAGAGATGCCAAAAGAAACACATTCAAGTTAGCCATGGTAAATGACAAAAAGATGTCAGAGATGGAGATCCGGTTGGATAAGATCAGTGTACCGGATAAGATACAACTTCATAAACAAACTAGTGATATCATTTATTCAGATTTGTTACAAGCTATGGTAAAGATAAATAAATTACAAATTTTGACAGATAAGTTAGAGATTCAACTGAGACATGAAAGAGTCGAAAATAAGGAAAATGCCATCCAGATCAAGAAGCTTCAAACAGATATTGTCAGTTCAGATAACACCCAAGCAGTCAGGAGAATGCTAGAAGAAAAAGACAATGCTCTCCAAGTGTTGAAGAAAAAATTGAAAATCCCAGGTTCTGAGCATGTTCAGTCCTCTGAGTTATTAGCTCTGCAAGAAGAAACAGACAAGATCCATCAAGAGATGATGGAGTATAAAGGGAGAGCCATTGAGTTACCGGAAGAAAAGGACAAGTGGGAGGCCGAACGAAATGAACTGTTATCTCAAATTTTCTTGATGAAAAAGGATCAAATTGATGAGAAGGAGATTATGGAGGAGTTAATGAGTCAGACTCCCATAGGTGAAGACTTGTCCATTGTGAATATCGAGAAGCCATTGGATGATTTTTCTTCGGATGATCTGTTGATGCCTATGTCCCAGGTTAGTCTAAAAGATGAAGAAATCAAAGAGCTAAAGATATAGAATGCAAAGATCAAGTCTGAACTGGCCAAAATGAACGAAAGTAAAAACAAAATACTACAAGATAGAAACCAGTTGCAAAAGAAGTTCAATGAATTGAAGGAGAAAAGCATAGGTAAAGGTCCCCTGTAAGGAGCAAAACACATTATTTGGGACACGTTATCTATAGAAAATACCAAATTCAGGCATTATCTGAATTTCATTGATGATCAGAATATTTTAATCAATTTTTCCCACCAAAGATTAAAGCTAGTGAATGAACACATGGGAAAAAGACCTCTTACCACAGCTCAAAATGTGCTGAACTTTTTAAACTCATTGACATATCAGAAATTACATGATATGGGGATAAAAGACAGGATATCCATAGTGCTGTGGGCTAAAAAATTTATCCACAAACATCATTAATGAAGACGGTCCAAGACAGAACTGATGAAATGGTTACACAGGTCGATAACTTCAAGCAGGATTTCAAGGAGCTGTTCAAAGACAGCTTGCCTTCCTTTTGGGATGAGGAGGGACGGATGTTTTCGCAGGAGCACTATCACAGCTTGCTAGTTCAAAATCGCATGGACCACTCTAAATTCGATGACTTGGAAAAGAGCCTAATAGGAAAAACTATTGTGGACAAATTGACAGAGGATTTCGAAATTTTGCAAAAGTTCGCAATTATCAGAAACAGATTGCCCAAGGTGTCATATGAAGCTTACATGGAACTTGAAGTGTCAATTCGGGAAATGATGGAATGTGATACCCTGAGCGTAGAACAGTGGAAAGCTGTGGAGAGATTTGGAAAGACCAAATATGTCTTGCATGCATAGAGACAGGTGTTATACAACACGGAGCTGACTGGATGAAGACATGGAGCTGACTGGACGAAGACGTTTTACCAAGCCGATTTTTACTTTATGATCTGTTAGGATTGGAGCAGTAATTTATTCCTAGAAGTTAGGGATTTAGTTACAAGACTCTAAATTAAGGCGATCATTCAGTTGTGAATCTTCTTGGAAGAAGATCTATTATTTTTTGTATATATTGGCATCTTTTTTATGAGATGGGGGTTGGAACCCATCGTGTTGTGGAATTATTTTGGAGAACATATCTATTTTTGAATAACAAAGTGAATGCATGAAGGTTTATCAAAGATTCCTGTGTCATTGATATTATAGTCTGTGCTTCTTTCTTTATGTGATCGTATTTCCCCAGTGTAACACTTCATTTTGTTTCTTCTTCGTATCTGAAATACAGCATTGGGTGATTAGAATTCATATGTTTATGCTCTAGTCATCATTTCAGATATTTTATACATTTTCTGCTAAAGTTGATATAGAATTCATCTTTGATGCTCTGTATTAATGGACTGTTTCCTCGTCTCTTCTGTTTCACCTGGATTAAATTGAACGACTGTGATGATGTGATTATCTTTCCTTTGATGAAACTCGTGTATATGTCTTTGTGATATCTTTATATGTATGTGACCCCATGCCCAATGGTTATGTGATTGTTTCAGCCATACATACAAATCTTTAAACGTTGTTTTATATCTGGTCCTGTTAAATCTGTATTGAGAGATCCCTCTCTAGAAGAAAACACCAGTTTCTTTCTAAAGAGGTTTTGCTGTTACCTTGGGGTTTACCTTTTACAACCTGGGTACATTCTGAGTGCTAACAAACTGGCGCCGTTGCCGGGGAATGAAAGTGCATATCTACCCTAAGAGAACGACAAAATTTGAAGAAATATTTCTGTGGGCAAATAGGAACTTTTATTAACATAAGAGGTTGTATATTTGCCTTGGCGACTCCATTGTGAAGCTTGTTCAAAACTTAAGGAGTCATTTTGGCTTCGAGAAGACACACGCGAGATAGCTCTGGCACCGAATTCTTAAAAAGTTTTGAAGACCCAGAAAAGCTATTTAAAAGAAAAAATAAAGAAAAGATAGATTTTCCTTTGTTTGGTGCATGATCATCTCGAGATTCTCATTTTGATCCAAAATGGGAAGTTAATGTTGAAAAAAATCTGTTGAAAACCAAATCTGAGTCTGACCTTAAGGATATTGATTTTAATCCCCGTAGATTAGAATCTTACTTGTTAGACTCCCTTTGGAGAGATTTGTAACAAACCACAAAGGCTGACACATTTACCTCTCAAAGTACTCAAAGTTCTTCGGTTCCTGTGAACCCACCCAGACCAATGGCTGCCAGATTTGCTCCCTTGTGTTTACCTGCTGTATTACATGATCTCCCTCAAAATTATTCTCAGAAAATTTCTTTATTTGATGGAGAGGGTGATATAACCGCGAAACAGCATGTTGCCAAGTTTGAATATTTTATTGACTTAGAAGAAATGGACTATCCTGATGTTAAAATGCGGTTATTCGCCCAAAGTTTGTCAGGAGAGGCAAAGAAGTGGTTTAAAGATTTGCCAAACGGGTCTATAGTAAATTTCCAGGCCTTCCAAAATGCTTTCCTGGACAGGTAGGATGATAAGAAGAATCCTCTGTAGATTTTATCTCAGTATAATAGTCTCAAAAAAGGGTGTTTCGAATCTATTCATGAATTCTCCAGCAGATTCATGAGGGCTTACAACTCTATTCCGGAAGATATAAAACCTTCTCCTGCAGCTGCCAAACTACATTATGCTGGGGCCTTTGATAATGATTTTGCATTCTCATTGTGGGAGAGGAAATCAACAACTCTTGCTGCCATGTTTACTGATGCTCTAGAAGTGGAAGCTAACATGATGGCGAGTGGAAAAATGAAGCATAGGGATTTGGATAGGAGGAGAAAAGAAGAGAATTTGCCTTCTACTTCATCCTCTTTTGTTGATGCTAAATTTGAAATGATGTTGAAAAACATGGAAAAGTTGATGGATAGATTAACTATGGATACTAGGCCTTTCAACAGAGAGCAAGGGGATCCCCAAATCAGGAATCCAAATTTTAGAAGACCAAATCCCCCTATCCCTCCCCAAAATCGACAGAGAGACCAGAGAAATCCAAGAAACCAAGAAGAACAGCCCATCCGTCCACCTTTCCCTGAAAATTATGTTGCCGATGAAGAAGATCCCCCTGAAAATGAGATTCATCTGTTTGGAGAACAGGATTCAGAGATATATCTTACTGAAGAGGAGCATAACATGTTTGAACAGGAGGGTGGAAATGAAGAAATTGAAAAAGAGAACGAGTTGTATCAAAGAGGATATTTACACGCTATGGATGATGTACAGAGGAAAATCAGATTGAGGAACAGGGATGTCCTCATAAATAAAGGGAAGACAAACCCAAATCAGCCTTTCTCTAGTTCTTTGAATGTAGAAAAAGGAAAAGAACTACAAAAAGAGCCTTTTGTAAATAAAGAGGTTGAAAATGATGTACAAAGGGATAAAATAATAAAGAAGGTGACTCTGGTTGATGTGGAAAGGATTGGTGCTGGTTTTAATTTACAAAACAAGCTTTCAAAGCTAAAAATCTCCGTTCCGTTTAATGAATTGTTGAGAAACACTGAATACAGGGATACTATCACAAAAATGGTCAGGAATCAAGGGGAATGGCAGTCCGACATTTTAGAATTGAATGATGATAATCCCGCTATTTCATTTGGATCAAAAGTTGAAAATATGGAAGGTGAAGAAGTTCCTCCTTTCTATTTAATCCTAAATGTGCATCACAAAGTGGTCCATAATGCTATGTTGGATTCTGGGGCATCACACAATCTAATGCCCAAAGGGGTGGTAGAAAGTTTGGGGTTGGAGGTAACAAGACCTTATAAAGATCTGTACTCTTTTGATTCTAAAAGAGTAAAATGCCTTGGATTAATTAAAGAAATGGCGGTAACCCTAAACAAGTTGCCTTCTAAAACTATAGTTATGGATGTGGTAGTGGCGGATATCCCACCAAATTTCGGGGTCCTGTTGTCAAGATCCTGGACTTCCAAATTGAAAGGCAATTTGCAGATGGATATGTCGTATGCCACGATTCCTATTCAAGATGGGAACATAAAATTATATAGTGAAAAAAGAACTCCATATGTAGTAAGCAGTCAAGACAAACCTGAAATTCATCACATTTATGTTGTTGATACTGATTTAGGGTCCTCCATTTTCTTCAATGATGCTTTTCCACATGATGTAGAGGAGGCTTTGCAGAAAAAGTATGAAGAGAATAAGGAAAAGGAAGTGAAAGAACAGGGTGCTTTGGAAGCAAAGCAAAAAAGAGAAGGCCAGTGGATTATGTACTTTGATGGGTCTGCTGCAAAGATAGGTGCTGAAGCTGGTGTGTATATAATTTCGCCTATTCGGGATTTCAAAGCCCTATCATACAAGTTGATATTCGAATGTACAAATAATTTGGCAGAATATGAAGCTCTATTATTGGGATTGCATGCTCTGAAATATTTAGGAGCTCAAAAGATAAGGATCTTAGGAGATTCTGAGTTGGTAATAAACCAAATAAATGAAAGCTATCAAACCAGGAATCCTCGGATGAGGGCTTATAGAAATGAAGTGTGGGATATGCTTGGTAACTTCTTTATGGAGCATACAATTCAGGTGATTCCTAGACATGAAAATTTGGTAGCTGATTCTTTAGCTGTGGCCGCTAGAAAATTTGAAACACCTATTGTTGGTCAGAGGGAATACCAGGTGGAAATTGTGAATAGAACATCTATTCCTGACAACTCTAAATATTGGCAAGTTTTTGAAGACGATATGCAGATCCGAAGATTCCTAGAACTCTCAGAAGAATTTTTGAATACTCCTATTGACACTGAGAATGACAATGACGAGAGCACTCAAGAGGATGAAGAGCTTGAAGAGGAAGGGAATAGCACTGAAAAATTTAAAGGGACCTTAGGAGGTAAGGATATCATCCAATTAAAAAATAATTTCATACCAAGAGGACTAATCCCTTTAGAAAAGCTTTTTGATCAAAATGATGTGGCCAAAAATCCAAAAGTGAAGCCTGTTGATAATGCAATCGAAGACAAGAATATCGGTACCAAAGAAAATCCTAAGATTGTAAAGTTGTCCAAAAAATTACCTAAAAAATAAAAAGAAGAGTATGTGAAATTAATGAAAAAATATACAGATGTCTTTACTTGGAGTTATGAAGATCTCAAGGAGTATGATACCTCTATCATACAGCATACCATTCCTATAAATCCTGGGGAGAGACCTTTTAAACAGAAGCTCAGAAGAATAAATCCTAAGCTGCTACCTATTATTGAGAAAGAAATCAAGAAGCTATTTGATGCCAAGATCATTGTAACGCTGAGGTTTTCAAAATGGGTTGCAAACTTGGTTCCTGTAAGGAAAAATAATGGAGAGATAAGATTGTGCATAGATTTCTGCAATTTGAATAAGGTCTCTATGAAAGATAATTATCCTCTACCCAAGATGGATCATATACTGCAGCAAGTGGTGGGAGCTGAAAGGATTTCAATGCTGGATGGTTTTTTTGGGTATAATCAGATCAAGGTGCTACCAGAAGATCAGGAGAAAACTGCCTTTACTACACCTTGGGGTACCTTTATGTATGCAAAGATGCCTTTCGGTTTGATGAATGCAGGGGCCACTTTCCAGTGAGCTATGGACATTGCTTTTGCAGGGAAAATTGGAAATTTTGTAGTGATCTACATGGATGATATCACAGTCTACTCCAAGTCTGACAGGGAGCATCTGCGTCATCTAGAAAAAGTGTTCATGAAATGTAGAAAGTTTGGTATATCGTTGAATCCAAAGAAATCCAACTTTGCATTAGAAGAGGGAAAATTGTTGGGCCATATAATATCCAAAGATGGCATAAAGATTGATCCTGAGAGGGTGAGTGCCATTTTGAAAGTAGGTGAACCACGGAGCAAAAAGGAGATACAATCTTTCTTAGGGCAGGTAAATTTTCTGAGAAGGTTTGTGCCAAGTTTTGTTGAGATCCTAATGAACATCACCAATATGTTGAAAAAGGGGCATGAAATAAAATGGAATACTGAAGCTAGACAGTCCTTTTGGGAAATCAAGAAGGAAATTTCAGAGGCTCCCGTATTAGTGAGTCCAGATTTTACTAAAGATTTCTTGATATTTTCGTATGCTTCAGAATATACTATAGCAGCTGTTTTATTGCAGAAAAATGATGAGAACTTGGAACATCCCATAGCATTCTTCAGCAAAATGTTGAGGGATGGTGAATTGAAATATGATATTACGGAGAAACAAGCATATGCTTTAATTAAAGCATTGAAGGATTTCAGAATATATATCTTACATTCACATATAATTGCTCATGTTCCATCTGCTGCAGTAAAGGGAATCCTGACTCAACCAGATCCAGAAGGCAGGAGAGCAAAATGGATTGCTACATTATTGGAGTATGATATCGAAATAAAGCCTACCAAATTGATTAAAGGACAAGGATTAGCTAAAATGATGGCTAATTCTAATTGTGAAGCTTTGCAAATTAATTTCATTTCTCATCAAGCTAATCAGTTTGATACAGAGGTAGAAGTAATGATTGATTTTGTGGCATCTCCATGGTGTTTGTGCCAGAAATTGTTCCTAAGGCTAGGGGAACAAGCCAACACAATCTCAAGAGTAAATTCAATTCAAACTAGGGTTTAGGGTTTTTGTTTTAAGTGTTTTGGTCATAAAATTCAAGAGCATGCAGGGAATACATTCATCAGATAAGCAACAACTAAATCAAACACAATCACTGATAAAGATGCATATATATCATAAAAATCTAACAAAAAACCTGTATTGAAGTTTACACATAATGGACAAGCACTGCTAGAAAACACACATTAACCAGCACTGAAATTGTCAATTAAGAAGCTAAACAAGCTCACAATAAAGCCAACACAGACAGAAAGTAGGGTAAAGAGTCATATATCCATAGTTTCATCAGTAAATGTACAAGAGAGTTACAACACTTATCTTTGAATAAGCCTGACAGTATAGTAGCTAATAGACCTCCTCATGCTCCCAGAAAATTCCAACCTTTACAATGACTTCCTAACTCTTCTAAATAGACATCATCTCAAAATCAGTTAGGTTTCACTTTCTAATTGCTCCCATCGAATTACCAAGGAGGGTAAAGTCAAAAATTGTTTTTTACAAAAATTACAAATTGCTAAAAATAGCAAACTCTTAACCAAAATAAACTATTCATCTTAAATAACAGCTAACTACAAACTGCCTCAGAGCTCCTTCACTGCCTCCACAAGAAGAGATATACCATCAAGACTTGAAGACTTCTTCTTTGCCCTTTTATGCTTTTTCTTCATATCATCTAACTTTTGTTGCAATTCCTTATTCTCCTGTTGCAAGTGGTCAACAGTCTTCTCCAGCTTTTCATAGTACCTGTCAGCAACCCNTTCCTTATTCTCCTGTTGCAAGTGGTCAACAGTCTTCTCCAGCTTTTCACAGTACCTGTCAGCAACCCTTTTTCTGCTAAGGACTTCTTTAGAAACTTCTGTCAGCTCCAAAAAATGCTTATGCATATTCNTCTTTAGAAACTTCTGTCAGCTCCAAAAAATGCTTATGCATATCCTGCAATTTCTCTACCAGCTCTTTATTAACTTTGAATACTCCATCATTCATTTCTTGTAGNGCAATTTCTCTACCAGCTCTTTATTAACTTTGAATACTCCATCATTCATTTCTTGCAGGTGTTTCATGTGTTTCCTGTATCTCTGGATGCTTTCCTGTACAATTTCCTCATCAAAATCTGGGATCTCTGATATACTGCCCTCCTGTACTAAAAGATCAAAAAAGTCATCATGAACAACTGACTCTACCAAATATCCTGCTTGCCTGAGAATATCCTGATCCTCTTCATCCAATTTATGATCTCCAAAAGCATCTGCCTTTATTGTATCTTCTTCTTGCTGCTTGGTAAGTCTGTCTTTAATTTCAGCAATTATTTCAACTAATTCAGACCTAAACTTTGTATCTGCAGGTTTAGAAGAGGAGGAAGGCTCGACAGCTCTCTTTCTTTTACCTTTACTGTTCTGTTGAAAACTTTCTGTTCTTTCACTAGAAGAAGAATTGATTAACACTGCTTCTTGTCTGGAATCTAGTTTAGGGTTAAGCAATTTTTTCATGTTCCACCTCAGTTTGTTTGTAGGCCTGGTTCTAGGTTTTTTGCTTGCAGTGACACCTTTCTTCTTCTTTCTCTTAGATTTTACTGATTTGGTCCTTGAAGTAGGAAAATCTTCAAATGCTTCTGTACTTGGTTCAGTCATGATAACCTGCTGTTCATCCTCCAACAGATAACCTTCATCTTCAGATATGATGGTAAGGGGGCTCCTTGGTTTAGTTTGTAATTCTTCTTTAAAAGTAGCAGCTTTCTCCATATCAACAGTCAAACCAGGCTGTACCTCTTCACCTGCAAACAATGAGTATTTGGCTTTAGGATACTCTGAAACCACTTTGAACTGACTGTCATCCTTTGCATGTTCTGAGCCTTGCTCTGTCACCTTCTTGGCTTTGATCTCATCCTTGCTTGTAGATGGGACTGAGTGACCTAGATTTTTGATCATCACCTTACCCTTGTCAGTTTGTCTTCTTGGTTGTTGGTCTTCTCTTTGAGGATGAATGTCAGACCAAAATAAAAAGAAATCCCAATTCCTTCCCTCGTGCTGCAACACTGTAGTGATGATTAGTTTGATGAGGCCATGGTGAAACAGTGACTGTGAAGTATGATCATCTTGTTCCTTTATTTTGCTTGACATATTCTGCAGGCTTTTCAAGAAAAAGAAAGGAAAATTCATTTTAGACACCCCTACTAAGTGCTGCAGGAACCTGAAGTGGTATTTAAAGACAAAAGAGTATCTTCCTTCACAAGTCACATAACTTCGAAGGATTCTTAAAGGCTCAATCCACTCCTTTCTAAAATTTTGAATGGGGATCCCTTTGCTCCAGTTAGGAATGACATTAGGCAATAAATATCTTTGGGGGTCAAATTCAAAAGGTGATTTTTTAAACCAGTGTTCTCCCTCATTTCTGATTTCAGTAGCTTCTGATATTAACTCCACAGTTAGCTTAAATTTCAGAGCATTCATCATGATTATATCTTCTTTGAGTCCTTTGGCAAATTTGCAGGACACCTGAGAATTAAAACCATCAATCTTCTTGAAAAAACTCAACCACCCTGCCTGTTGAAACATCTCTGCACAGTCTGGAAGCTTTTGAACCCAAGTTAGGTCTGAGGGCTCAGCTCTGTTTATCTTTCCACTTTTTCCCATATTCTCCTTTCAGCTGATAGCAACAATCTAGCTTGAGGTTTCAGCGATGTTTTGAAACTAGTCTGCTGTTGTTTGACCTCCTTCTCACTCTGCTAGGTACTTCTGTACAAGCCTGCAATATCAACTTTCCCTTGTATCCACCCTACAATTTGGTTCATGAATAAATACACTATGAGATCAGATCAAACCTTCAGGAAGACTGTGATAAGCACAATATAGATCTGCTCATACTTCGAACTACATCAACAAGCATAATGTCGAACTGTTAAGGTACATAAGCCAATCAAATTCTTGGTTTTAGGGTTTAGGAAAAACAGTGTACTGTGTCTTCAAACAGAAATTCCATCCTTATTACAAACTGTTTTGAA
>LPNX010457299.1:185421-196180 GCA_001517045.1 Pseudotsuga menziesii | reverse complement strand
TAAACTCGTTTGTTCAACAAGATCAATTGGAAAGGGAAAAACACTCGATGAGGGGACTTCCCTAACAACCAGTTCCATGGTGTGGCATTCGTATCATATGATCCATACTAGTACATAAAATCACATTAATTTTCCCACGCAGGGGAGCGGACATTTCGTTTTACAAAGGGGCAATTGCCCTGCAGGAGTGAAAAAATCCTCAGATTTTTCCAAGGTATAATTATGTACACTTCATGTACATGGAGTTGCCACCTAGTCGAAATAGGTGGGCAAAAGGTCCAAAACATGGCAAACCCAGACCTCAATAATTGCATTTGTAAAACATAGATTCATTTATTATTTGAGTTCTTGGTGGGCTGTTAACCAAGTCTGTAATGCTGATTGTATGTGTGTCTTTTTTTGCAGGTCTGAGTGTAGGAGCAGCAGCAAGGTAGGCTTGGAAGGTTACCTTGTGAGGCTGATAGGAGGGAAAACGAAGGGAAGAAGGGTAAGGCTAGGCTTGAGGAGGCAGGCTAGGGACTTGGGATGAGTAGTTTAGGTCTGGTTAGTGTTGCAGCAGGGAGAAAGGGGGAGAAAGAGATAGGCCAAGGTCTGTAGAACGAGACTCAGGGCTGGGAAAGACAGGCCAAGGCCTAAAGAAAGAGGGCCGAGGTTTTAGGAGGTAAGCCGAAAATTTAGGGTCCAAGATTTTAGGGCCCAAAATTTTCGAAGCGAGTTTTTAGGGCCTAAATTTTTTTTCAAAAAAATTATTTATTTATTTATTTTTTTGAAAATTTTTAGTTTATAGTTTCAATGTTTTAAAACAGAAATTTCAGACCTAAATCTGTTTCTAATCTACCATGAATATGCAAATTTACACATGAAAATGCAAGATTAATTTGGCAAAAGATGACAACCTAGGGTTTTAATGGTGATACCCTTAAACCCTAGCCCTAGAGGAAGGTGAGCAACATTCCTCTTGGAGGTATTTCTCCTTGCCTACTAGATTAGGGCTTCTTGAAACAACATCTAGGGTTCGTTTCAAGAACCTAAACTAGGGCAAAGTTGGAGATCCAAGGTGAAACTTTGTAAAAACCTCCTCTTAGGAGCAATTTTACTATGCTAAAGGGATAGAAAGTAGATTAAAGGCTCTATTCAAAGAGAATGCAGCACTAGGGCTACCATTCAATCATTCAAGAAGCAAAATTTACCTACCATTCACCAAGCAAGACTAAAATAATGGCGTAGACTTACTTGAGCATGAGTTCTTCTAACCATTGTAGCATCCACAAAGCATGAGCAAACCAAAGAGAGCATCTAACTTCATCCACAAGAGCAAGAGAAAAACCCTCCAAGAGGTGCGCTTTACTCCAAGAGACTATCTTGGGTAAAAAAGTAACATAATTAAGTTTTGTCCCATTTTTTTGTCTTTTGAAAATGAAGCGAGGAGATCTATTTATATGTTCTCACACTCACTTTTTACAAATAAACCAGGCCAACATGCCTTAAAATGTCAATTTAAAATTATAACATAAAATAACATAAAATAATCAAATCTGTGGGTAACTTGGGGCATTCTCCCCTCAGTTTACCCAAAAATGACTAAAATAGCTAAAAATGACCAAATTACTCTGAATTGAAGGCTGGAGTAAGCAAGGGGGGCGTCATGCCCCATCTAACCCCAACAATGTTGATAATCCCTCAACGCCCCCCCCAAAACAAGCAATACGACATGGTGGAGATGATGACGTCATTAGTGGAAGAGGCCCAAGGAGAGAGGGAGCTAGTTTGCAAAGGGACAAGGAGGGTGCCTAAGGTGACTTGGAAGAGAGACAAAAGCCTCACAACTGAAAGAAATGTCACCGGAGTAATGAAACAAGTGGGGGGTCATGTGACCTAGTGATCTGCCCCTAGGAGCCCTGAACACCAACCCAAGGGTTAAAAACCTGAATAAAGGGAAGTCAACAATGCCACTAAGACATAGTACTCTTAAAGACAAAACCAAAGAGTCTGGCCATAACCATCCCCCAGAAAATGCTAGATAACACCCCTCCTGGTCAGAAAAAAAATGAGCCTCTCTCAAAGGTTGCGATTATCATACTTTGGATAATTTGTCTCCTATCCTTGAGCCACTTCAAAAGTATTTAGAAAACAGAGTGGTTCAAAATGTTTGTTGATACTTTTTATCTAAGAACTTGGGAAAGTATACACTGGTTGGCAGTTCAACAAAGATTACCTACAATGTATTGGCTAGTAATATGGTACTGAAAAGGCTAGAAAGTCTCTGGGGATTAGAGATGTTAAATAATTTTTCTATTTACTATATCTTTCTTTAGCTAAGTTACCAAGATACGAATACGAATTCAGATCTGGATCCGCCATATTTTAAAAACCCAAGATCCGGATTCGGCGAGGAAACCGAAAGTACAAAAAAATATAAAAATATTTTTATAATAAATAAAAAATAGAGTGAAGAAACAAAACTATTTAGGAAACACAATAGTAGAACCATAAATTATTGTCGAAAAAGAGAGTTCATGTACCATAACTGATAATTTGATGAGTTGTAACTCGTAACCATGATTGATATTGATCATTTTAAAACCCATTTCAACTTGAACTGGAAGCAAGGCATAACAATGTTTTTGTGAGCCGCATCCACATGTCCTTATCAACAAGGAATAAAGTGGTTTACTTGAAGGCTGTGGAAAGACTACATAATAGTGTAGGTGAAGTGAGCAACAACATATCACATAAAGATAGACCGGCCCTTGATAGCAGACCTTAACCATAAAGATAAATCAAATAAAAATGTTGAGAGCAGACCTTGATATTAATATATTACAGTTCAAGAGTAGATCTTGACATAAAGATAGATTAGGCCTTGAGCAGGAATGGGGTTTATGCTTTTAGCCTTTAGGTGTTTAGGGTTTTTTAAGTTTTTCGTTAAAAACAAATTTTTGGAGGGGATCAATGGGTCATAGAAGCACTCGAAGTTTCAGGATACATTTGAAAATTTCAGGATTTGGTTGATTTTTCACAGGATTCGTTTCATGGGACCAGGACACATTTCCTTCTACAGGGGATCCGTTTCCGTGACGGATCCTAGGAGGATCTGATTTGGATCTATGGATCCGGTAACATAGTTCTTTAGTTGTATATATTATTTATTTGTCAATGAATACCTTTGTTTTTTTCAAAGTTTTAGACTTGCCACAATCGTTGGAATTCTGAAGTATGTGTCATGCTTCACCTTGAATGACCTATGTTGAAGATATTCCTTCTGTTATTGCTCAAACTAGCAACCCTTTGTAAATCAAGTCAATGTATACTAAGTATTAGTGAAGGTAAGCTCGAGAAAGTTAAACCCAATGTTAAAACAATTTAATCTCTCAACACTTCGAGTAACTCAAAAACCTAGGGGGAGACCCTAATCAGTGAAAGATACCTGCAATCACAAACAAGACACAAGTACCTTCCACGAAACCTTTATAGCTATGATCAGTGCCTTATTGGAGTCAAACAATATCAAATCTAGACACTAGAATCATATATGAATGGAGTTATTCACTTTATCAAATAAAATCATGCCTTTTGAGGCAATTTCATGTTTCCCAAAGCAATGTCAAACATCCCAAGGCATGCACTCCAAAAAGCATGCCCTCAAGGGAAAGATGATGACTGGACTAGGGCGAAGTTAGAGGATATGCCAAAAATACAAAACACCCTCCAATTCATGACTTACAAGGGTTTCACAGATCCCAATGCACTTCCTCAAATGAGGATGCCCTCTAGGGTTTGTGTCTAAAACCCTAGGGCAAAATTTTAGGGTGGACTAGAAATGCCAAATCACGTCTAATTCACCAATTACAAGGGTTTCATGTATCCCAATGCACTTTCTTAGAAGAGGTTTCCTTCTAAGGTTTCTGTCTAAAACCCTAGGGAAAATTTTTAGGGTGGACTAGAAGAACAAGTTCACGCCTACTTTTGGATTTTTTGAATTTATTTATATTTTTAGGGATTCTAGCTATAAAATACCTCTATGGATAAAATAAAATAAAAGACGTAAAATTTGAAAAAAAGAGGATAGTTAAAGAATAGGGTATTAGATCCTTGTCTCTAACCCTAGGGCTATGAGAGATCAAGGTTAACGTCCCTCCTCTTAATATGCTTATTTGCAACTAGGGCAAAGCTAGCAAAAATCTAGGGTTAGGTAGCAAAACCTTAATTAGGGAAAATAGAGAATTCCAAGTCCCAATAGAACCGTGAACACTGGAGAGCTCCTTGATAGGGAAGTATCCTCATGCAAGTAAACAAAATGCTAGCAAACAAGCCCTACCTTAGTCCAAAGCACTTCAAGAATGATGTTAAACTAGGGTAAGGAGATAAACTTACCAACATTAATCAAGAAATGAGCAAGGAGATGCACCTTAGGTCACCCTTGAGAATGAGTTATCACAACTATTCTTATCATCTACTTAGCATCTGATAATCAAACCCTTGAAATTCTTTCATTCACCATTCATGCAAGAGAAAACAACATCCCAAGAGAAGTGTGCCTAGCTTCAAATGCTCTCATAAACCAAGAGAAAGATAAAAGAAAACACAATTTGAACCCTTGTCCATGTTTTTACAATGAGGTTAGGATGCCTTATTTTATATGAGACCATCCTTAATCTTTTACAGTACTGAACCTACAAGTTACTGGAAAAATATAAAAAATTGGGTTAGTGCACCCAAAAGTTTGGGGACTAAACCACACAATGACATAAAATAACAGTAGAAATGTGAAATTGGGCTCCACCAAATGCAAGGTGAGCCAAAAAGGAGGGCGTCATGCCCTAACTAACCCCAACAAATGCTTGTCCCTCAACGCCCTCCTTCTTGACCATGTAAGCTTCTTTCTAAAGAAATGACATCATTGCTCAAGAGACCAAGAGGAGGGGTTTTCTATCAAAATGATAGGTCCAAGTGGGCAAAATAAAGTGTGCTAAAATAGGTATGACAACCCTTACATATGCTATCACCTTTACAAAGCAAAATATGAGTGTCGTCATGTGTCCTAATGAGCCCACTCCAAGAAGCGTCAAACACCAACTTAGGGCCACATGGCTTGACAAGGGGCAGTTAGCAATGACACTAAGCCAACACTTCCTAGAATGAAAAACAAGAGGACCTGCCATGACTTGATCAAGGGTGTTTACCCTCAAAATCAACACTCTACATAATATAGCCCCCAAAACTGTGCCTTTACAATAAAAAAAAGAAATCCTTGTTGGACACAATTGCCACACTGAGAGGGGGGTGAATCAGCGTGTGAGCAATTTATAAACTTTTTACCTTATTTTAGTCAACCAAAGTATATCAAACATTAATCACATAATTGTATGCATCTGCTAAGTCAACCATAAGTCATAATCATAAACATCACATCAAAGAGACACAAGAATGTTTGTAATTTGATCTTTATTTATTGTGCATGGAAGACAACAATCTTCTCGATTACAATTAGCACCAACTGATAAGAAGAGCACCAACTCTGATAACAGGATCTAGCCTGGTTTTCTTAGCTCCAACTAAGAATGGTTTGAGGAGTCCAATCCTCAAGCGCAAGTCAATACTTGCAAGCTTGATGTCAATCTTTGATTGTCATCAATCCGCTGCACACACATATACCTCTACTCATCCACCTCTGATCATACATCTGCTCAAGAAGTCACATCAATCAACTTCACTTGTGTGTAGCTGTCATGCCACTCAGCTTGTCATAATTTCTGCTGAGGTGTCAAGATGTCATCATTGTCAAAGCTATGTCTCTTCAAGTGTGGTCTATGACATATTGCAAATAGATGTTCTTCGAACGTTCCTGTGATATACTTCCTCAGGCTTGCCACAATACTTGTAGTCAAAGCATCATATTGGGCCTGAAGATCACTAAGAATGCAGCTTCAATACACACAACTCAATCAACTCAATTAATTGTCAATTCAACTGATCATATCCAGGAGTTCTTCTATAATCACATTTTCCTTATCACTATCGTTATCTGTCATTATTATTCCATGTCAACTATCACTGTCGTTGTCGCAAGTTACTTCGAATGTTGCCACTATCTAATTAACAAACTATTATCAGTCTTCAATCTATCTTTAACAAGTCTTTAAGGCTGGATCATTCATATACAAGTCTCTTCTTGACTATATATATATGACACAGTGGTCTGACACAAATCAAATTGTTCCAACTCTAAGTTTCTTCAAGAGTCCTGAGCAAGGCTAGTCCGCAGACAATATTCATTCTTAACTAAGGAAGCCACTTAATCAAACCAATTCATAAGGTCTGTCCACATACCTATTAGTTGACAAAAAAGGGTTATGTCATTGTTATGGTCAATTTGTTGGCTATAGTAATACTTAACCACTGTGAGAACCTGAGATTAGAGCATGGTACTTCTAGTAATTGGAGCCTAAGATAAGATCTTCAATACTTTGCAATATATACTCAGCCACCTACTATTCGAATCCTTCCACTGTGATAGAGATCAGAGCTGGAGTTTGTATGCCAAGTAAAGTACTTTTCTACCCCAGAGACACCGAAGATCAATCACAGTAGTAGCCTAACTTCCGATTTGAAGAGGAAACAAAATTATCTCAAGGAGACCAAGGGCATGCTGCCTTAGTGCTACTTTCTCCATAAAGATGAAATAGCTTCAGAAAACAACTTTGGATCACTCTTGGTGAGCTCTGATCAGATGCCTTATGGATCAGAGAGTATTAAAAACTTCTTGTTGTGGCTGCCTTAGTGTCCAATGACCCACCGAATTTCAGAGCTACATAAAAAACAGTGTTGTAGAAATTCGGATGCCTCCATAGGATCAAGCATTTCTCTACCTAAGATCAGAGAGATCGGACTTTAAACACTTATATGTTTGTAGCCCAAGTTTTTATACCACTAGGATTTGTGGTTGCTTTTAGAGATTAGAGTTAGATTAGAAACTTACAACTTATTGACTTGTATATTTTGCTTCCATACAACCCGAAGTTAGAAGATAAAAATTATAAAAAAAACTTTTACTGCTGTTGTAGCAGCTCACCATTTCACCAAAGTTCAGAGCTCCAAAACATAAAAAAGAAAAAAATATTGGTCTCATATCCGGCTGCCTCAGTCTTCAAGTAATCCACGAAATCTACCTCAGACATCCACGAAAATCAGAGCTGTGTTTTTCTGCGTTTTTCCACAGTGGACTGCTGCCATCTGAATTTTAGAGATAGAATAAGCTTTTACACAACTTCAATTTGCTGCTGCTACCTCAGTGAATGTTAGGATTATCAATCCTCCCTTGTCCAATTTGGTCATATGTATAAATCATGAGTCATGTCTAAATCGGGAGTCCATCCAGTCTATTTTTAGTCACTAGCACCATTGGGTACACTTGGCCTAATTGGGGCTTATCTTCCAGTTACTAAAGTGTGGGGAACACTAATTGAGGCCTACTGCCACTGATTGCACTTGCATGTATCAGTTTAGGAGCCTCCTAGATCAATCCCTACAATTTAGGACCCACAAGGAGTGTCGATACCAACCTTCATCAATTGAGTTCAGTTAGTGACTAGTCACGCTGAGTTAGGAGTCAATTACATTCAGTTCTAGTCCTCTACATTCAGTTAGTGCTAGGTTTGCATGGCTGCATGCAGGAGAGGCGCATTTCTCACCTACCACAGTTAGTTAGCCTCAATTAACACTGAATTAGACACTTGAGTTGTGTTTTAGAACTCCAATGAACTTCAATAATGGTTTAGACAAGGTCAGTTAACTATTGAGTCCTTCGATAATGGTTTAGACAAGGTCTTAGTTACCTACAGTCAAGTAGAGTCTAATCAATTCGAATTTCCTCATGTGGATTCGAATTACATGTGGCTATTTAGCCATTGTATTACATTGTAATTATTCATCTAATTACTTTTTTTATTAATGAAACCATTCACAGTTGCACGTCATTTTTTGCACAGTTTCATTTTTCAATTGCTGAGTAAATTGTGTGATCTATCTTGTGAGTTGTGTGTTTGTCCACAGCTCTATGTGTTCAATTTAATATGGTATCAGAGCCTCAGCGGACAAGGCACTTCTCCTCCTCAGATCTCTAGCTGGATCATTTTTTTTGAGCAATTTTGCTCCATTCCTACTCAGCACCAAAAGCAGAAGGTTTACCACTTAATACCCCAAGTTAAGGAATTGTTGATCAAGTTTGCTTGATCAATTATGCTGGGTGTGATGAAAACCTGAAATGTGCAGGTAGTCGACCTTATTTTGTATGTTTGATTGTGTGATTTACAGGTTATCAGCTCTTCTCACCGCATTCGCTACAAGCAACTCTTTTTCCTCATTCCATTCACTACAGTAGCTCAATCGTCTTTATTGCATTCAAAATGGCCCATTCAGTAGAGCCACTCACTTCCTTCAACTACCACCAATGGAAGGAGGACATGGAGGGACTGCTATGCACCAAGAAGCTCTTCATACTCACAATGGAGCTAGAGGCAGAGCCAATTCTTAATTATGACAAAGAAAAGTACTGGAATAGGCTTGATGAAGCCTATGGATGCTTGTCTCTCTCAATCTCTCGAGATCTTCTCTTCCACATCAAGGGATTGAAGACTCCCAAGGAAATTTGGGACAAGCTTGCCTCCTTATTTGATAAGTAAGATGAGATGAGGGTCTATCAGTTAGAGAATGAGCTCATCTCTCTTCATGCATCCAACTTTGGAACACTAAATGATTTTTTCACAAAATTCAAGAACCTGATATACCAGTTGAAGCAATGCAAGGTGGAGAAGGAGGATGATCAACTCATCCTTGCCATTCTCTCAAAACTCAGTGCAGACTACTCAGTCTTTGTATCAACCTTTCAAACAGTGAAGCTCACCACTCCAAATTGGAAGATGCCCACTCTTGATGCTTTCATCCAATCTCACTTATGAGAATGACAAATTGATCCAAATGGGGATCATTCGATCTCCCAAAGATCAAGCACTGGTTGCAAGAGGAGGTAAGGTAGCGAATGATAAAGGGAAGTAAAGAGATGAGTCTCCTGTGAAGAAAGAGCAGTCAAATGAGCCTTCAAGTTCGAAGAGAAGCAAGAAGAATGGCAAAGGGAAGACTCTTTGTTCCTACTGTGGAAACAACTTTCATCCAGATAGCTCCTGCATAAGAAGACAAATTGATGAAATGACTCTTCTTCTGAAGAAACATAACATTACTGCACCTACTAGCACAAGGAAGGATGACCAAACAGAAGACACTGAAGACATTGAAGATTGCTTTGAAAGAGGTCATGCACTGAAGGCCAGCTGCTCAACAGCACATGTCTTCCTCATTGATTCTGGAGCTTCCAATCATATGGTTGCATCCAGAGAATCATTCTCTTCTTTACAGTCTTTTGATGGTTCTAGTATTTAGCTGGGCAATAACAGTAAAGTTCAAACCAATGGGAAGGGCTCTATCAAGCTTGAACATGGAAGGTTCAAAGATGTGCTCTATGTTCTCTCCCTAGCTTCAAATCTATTATCTGCATACTAGATGACTCATACTGGCTCTCCAAAGCAAGTGATCTTTGGTCTTGACTCAGTGGAGATCATAGATATCTCTACTGGGAACATCATAGCGAAGGGTGTTGCAAATCATGCCTCCAAGCCATATGAGTTCTCACACTTCATGCCTTTTTCAGAACTAGTGCACTCTAAAAGGGAAGGTAAAAACATTCCATCTCCTTCTCTTGCAGTTTCTACTAGTATTGCAAAACCAGTTGTATCAGTTCATGAGATTAAGATTCATTAAGATTCAGCCCCTACTTCCAAGCAGGAAGCTAGGAAGATGAGTGGAAATCCATCTGACATTCAGAAGACAGAGAAGCTTGCGCTATGCCATGCAATCTTACCTTCTTCAGAGAGATGCAACAAATTGCCTGTAAGATGTCACATGGCAAGGTCTGATCAGTCACACTACCTACAGGAGAATAGAGTGGATCATACACCTCTTCAGCCAGAAAGAGGCAAAGGTTACATTCCTCCTTCCTTCCATCAACATTTTGGGACAAGAAGGAGAAGTCTACATACCAGGCCCCAGAATACTCGTGCACAGAACACCATTCATGCTGCTTCGCTACATCAGAGAGATGAAGATTGCAGCAACATATTTCCAAGTTTTTCAAACTTGAATCCAGATTCTATCTGCTTAGATAGAGGGGGGGCTTTTTTTCCATGTGGTTTTTTCCCCAGCTCCTTGTATTGAGCAGTTACTTTACTTTTACTTGATGTAATGGGTGACCTATGGTCATAGTTACCAGGGCCCACATATTGTTGAAGTTAGCGTTCAGGGGGGGTGTTAGGATTATTAATCCTCTCTTGTCCAATTTGGTCATATGTCTAAATCAGGAGTCATGTCTAAATCAAGAGTCCATCAAGTCTATTTTTAGTCACTAGCACCATTGGGTCCACTTGGCCTAATTGGGGCACATGTTCCAGTTACTAAAGTGTGGGGAACACTAATTGAGGCCTAGTGCCACTGATTGCACTTGCATGCATCAGTTTAGGAGCCTCCTAGATCAATCCCTTCAATTTTAGGAGCCACTGGGGGTGTCGATATCAACCTTCATCAGTTGAGTTCAATTCGTGACTATTCAAGCTGAGTTAGGAGTCATTAAACATTTACATTCAGTTCTAGTCCTCTACATTCAGTTAGCGTTGGGTTTGCATGGTTGCATGCAGGAGAGGCGCATTTCTTG
>LPNX010457299.1:167285-181368 GCA_001517045.1 Pseudotsuga menziesii | reverse complement strand
GAGTCATCAATCCCTACTTAGGATTAAGTTTATCATAATGTCTCAGAAAATTAAATAAAACAATTACATAATTTTACAAAATTGGGGTATGTGACATTTCTCACCTATTGCAGTCAGTTAGCCTCAGTAAACACTGAATTAGACACTTGAGTTGTGTTTTAGAACTCCGATGAACTCCGATAATGGTTTAGACAAGGTCAGTTAACTATTGAGTCCTCCGATAATGATTTAGACAAGGTCTTGGTTACCTACAGTCAAGTAGAGTCTAATCATATCGAATTTCCTCATGTGGATTCGAATTGCATGTGGCTATTTAGCCATTGTATTACATTGTAATTATTCATCTAATTACTTTTTTTATTAATGAAAGCATGCACAGTTGCAATCCATTTTTGCACTGTTTCATTCTTCAATTGCTAAGTAAATTGTGTGATTTATCTTGTGAGTTGTGTGTTTGTCCACAGATCTATGTGTTCAATTTAATATGGTATCAGAGCCTCGACAGACAAGGCACTTCTCCTCCTCAGATCTCTAGCTGGATCATTTTTTTTGAGCAATTTTGCTCCATTCCTACTCTGCACCAAAAGCAGAAGTTTTACCACTTAATACCGCAAGTTAAGGAATTGTTGATTAAGCTTGCTTGATCAATTATGCTGGGTGTGATGAAAACTTGAAATGTGCAGGTAATCGACCTTATTTTGTATGTTTGATTGTGTGATTTACAGGTTATCAGCTCTTCTCACTGCATTTGCTACAAGCAGCTCTTTCTCCTCATTCCATTTGCTACAACAGCTCAGTCATCTTTATTGCATTCAAAATGGCCCATTCAGTAGAGCCACTCACTTCCTTCAACTACCACCAGTGGAAGGAGGACATGGAGGGATTGTTGCGCACCAAGAAGCTCTTCAGACTCACAATGGAGCTAGAGGCAGAGCCAATTCTTAATTATGACAAAGAAAAGTACTGGAATAGGCTTGATGAAGCCTATGGATGCTTGTCTCTCTCAATCTCTCGAGATCTTCTCTTCCACATCAAGGGATTGAAGACTCCCAAGGAAATTTGGGACAAGCTTGCCTCCTTATTTGATAAGTAGGATGAGATGAGGGTCCATCAATTAGAGAATGAGCTCATCTCTCTTCATCCATCCAACTTTGGAACACTAAATGATTTTTTCACAAAATTCAAGAACCTGATATACCGGTTGAAGCAATGCAAGGTGGAGAAGGAGGATGATCAGCTCATCCTTACCATTCTCTCAAAACTCAGTGCCGACTACTCAGTCTTTGTATCAACCTTTCAAACAAGGAAGCTCACCACTCCAAATTGGAAGATGCCCACTCTTGATGCTTTCATCCAATCTCTCACTTATGAGAATGACAAGTTGATCCAAATGGGGATCATTCGATCTCCCAAAGATCAAGCATTGGTTGCAAGAGGACGTAAGGTAGCGAATGATAAAGGGAAGCAAAGAGATGAGTCTCCTGTGAAGAAAGAGCAGTCAAATGATCCTTTTGGTTCGAAGAGAAGCAAGAAGAACGACAAAGGGAAGACTCTTTGTTCCTATTGTGGAAGGGGCTTTCATCCAGATAGCTCCTGCATGAGAAGACAAATTGATGAAATGACTCTTCTTCTGAAGAAACATAACATTACTGCACCTGCTAGTGCAAGGAAGGATGATCAAACAGAAGACACAAAAGACGCTGAAGATTGCTTCGAAAGAGGTCATGCACTGAAGGCCAGCTGCTCAACAACACATGTCTTCCTCATTGATTCTGGAGCTTCCAATCATATGGTTGCATGCAGAGAATCATTCTCTTCTTTACAGTCTTTTGATGGTCCTAGTATTCAGCTGGGCAATAACAGTAAAGTTCAAACCAAAGGGAAGGACTCTATCAAGCTTGAACATGGAAAGTTCAAAGATGTGCTCTATGTTCCCTCCCTAGCTTCAAACCTGTTATCTGTATACCGGATGACTCATACTGGCTCTCCAAAGCGAGTGATCTTTAGTCCTGACTCACTGGAGATCACAGATATCTATACTGGGAACATCATAGCGAAGGGTGTTGCAAATCATGCCTCCAAGGCATATGAGTTCTCACACTTCATGCCTTTTTCAGAACCAGTGCACTCTCAAAGGGAAGGTAAAAACTTTCCATCTCCTTCTCTTGCAGTTTCTACTAGTATTGTAGAACCAGTTGTATCAGTTCATGAGATTAAAATTCATTCAGATTCAGTCCCTACTTCCAAGCAGGAAGCTAGGAAGATGATTGGAAATCCATCTGACATTCAGAAGACAGAGAAGCTTGCGCTATGCCATACAATCTTACCTCCTTCAGAGAGATGCAACAAATTGCCTGCAAGATGTCACATGGCAAGGTCTGATCAGTCACACTGCCTTCAGGAGAATAGAGTGGATCATACACCGCTTCAGCCAGAAAGAGGCAAAGGTTACATTCCTCCTTCCTTCCATCAACATTTTGGGACAAGAAGGAGAAGTCTACATGCTAGGCCCCAGAATATTTGTGCACAGAACATCGTTCATGCTGCTTCGCTACATCAGAGAGATGAAGGTTGCAGCAACATATTTCCAAGTTTTTCAAACTTGAATCCAGATTCTATCTGCTTAGATAGAGAGGGGGCTTTTTTCCCATGTGGTTTTTTCCCCAGCTCCTTGTATTGAGCAGTTACATTACTTTACTTGATGTAATGGGTGACCTATGGTCGTAGTTACCAGGGCCCACAGATTGTTGAAGTTAGCATTTAGGGGGGGTGTTAGGATTATTAATCCTCCCTTGTCCAATTTGGTCATATGTCTAAATCAGGAGTCATGTCTAAATCGGGAGTCCATCCAGTCTATTTTTAGTCACTAGCACCATTGGGTCCACTTGGCCTAATTGGGGTACATGTTCTAGTTACTAAAGTGTGGGGAACACTAATTGAGGCCTACTGCCACTGATAGCACTTGCATGCATCAGTTTAGGAGCCTCCTAGATCAATCCCCACAATCTAGGAGCCACTGGGAGTGTTGATACCAACCTTCATCAGTTGAGTTCAGTTAGTGACTAGTCAAGCTGAGTTAGGAATCATTTACATTCAGTTCTAGTCCTCTACATTCAATTAGCGCTAGGTTTGCATGGCTGCATGCAGGAGAGGCGCATTTCTCACCTACCACAGTCAGTTAGCCTCAGTTAACACTGAATTAGACACTTGAGTTGTGTTTTAGAACTCCGATGAACTCCGATAATGGTTTAGACAAGGTCAGTTAACTATTGAGTTCTCCAATAATGATTTAGACAAGGTCTTAGTTACCTACAGTCAAGTAGAGTCTAATCAATTCGAATTTCCTCATGTGGATTCGAATTGCATGTGGCTATTTAGCCATTGTATTACATTGTAATTATTCATCTAACTACTTTTTTTATTAATGAAAGCATTCACAATTGCAAGCCATTTTTGCACTGTTTCATTCTTCAATTGCTGAGTAAATTGTGTGATCGATCTTGTGAGTTGTGTGTTTGTCCACAGATCTATGTGTTCAATTTAATAGTGAAGGAGATACGAATTTCAAAGCAAGAGATCATCAAAGCTTTAACAAAATTTGTGTGTTGTTGCTGCTACTTCAATTAACTATGGCTGGCCCAATAGCATATCAAAAATAAAAAGAAACAACAATTGCCTTTTCATCATCTGGTGCTGCTGTGAATTAACCTTCGCTGCTGCTGCTCCTTTTACCCACGAATTTACCTTAGCTCCGCAAAAAATCAGGTCTCTTATCACACCATCTTCACACACTTTACTATGCCTGTGGCTGCCTCAGTCTGCTATACTTAGACCTGAATTTCAGAGCTATGTTTTCTTCAATTTCGTGTGTAAAATGAGTGAATTTAGGTTGTATTTATATAGACTTGTACCCCAATTTTTATGGGGCCGACCTGCCCAAAAATTTGAATTTTGAAAACACTTTTATTTTGGCCGGCTTACCCAAACGAGGGGGTTAACACAACTTCAAAAATCATTATCCCTTCAACCGTGAGGAACCACGTGACGTGCCACCTACCGTTGGAAATGGCATGCCGAGGGCTATCATCTTATGAGGGTCTTGCTTGCATTGACAAGGTCCTTCACTCATATTTTCTTCAATTTGTGTAGGCCGTCATGAAATGACTTGAATTCTTCTTGATGGCTTTTCACGTACTTTTATGGCATCAAGAGCTACAACACCAACCAAGGGTTTCAATAATGCATCAAGGTCTTCATCAAGCTTGTGGGCATGAGTGGAAGAGTCCCATACACACTTCAAGAGCTCCATAAAATGTCAAGAGCTTCATTATGTCAACTAAGACTTCTTCAACCGACTTGTGGGCTTAAGGACCAATTTGTGGCTTCAATGTTTCTTCAACATACCAAGGGCATGTTGTTCATAGGTTCCACCTCCATGATCACAAAGATATAACCTTTCAAGCCATCTAATCACAATGAGGACCTCTAGGGGTCAAGATCTATCATGACACCTCCTGTGGGGTTGCTGGGTCTTCTCCTGGGGTACCATGACACCATCAGAGCATGAATGACCACAGAATGGGTCATTAATGCTTCTCCAACCTGTCTATGGCTTCTCCATCATCTACAAGGGATTCATGACCATTTCCAGGGTATTCAACACCATCACCAGGGTCTTCAACATCTTCAGCAAGGTGGTGGCATCAAGATCCAGCCTTGTGGGTACAGAGACCTTGTCAACTGGGTACAAGGTGCTTCAAGGAACTGCAAATGAGACTTGGTGGTATCAATGACAACCTATGGGGCCACTTCAAGTCCATGTTGGCATCAATGGCAATTTCATCAACAACCCCTCGCTCTGGTATGTCTGGAAAGGATGCATCAAGCACTCTAAGGTGTAACACCTTCCAAGCTCCAGCATTGGTTAATTTTACAGGATTTGTTTTCTGTGCTTCCTCTAGACAAATTAGTTTGAATGGCATAATCCATTTGTTTCAATTTGGTGATTCAAGTGACATGGACTAAGTTGCTTGCAGCCCTTGCTATGTGATATATTGGATTAATTAACTAAATAACTGCACCAACAAACACTTTTGAAGTATGCTTTATCTAGGTTGTATTTGTTATTTTTTGTTTAACTTATCGTTCATTGGATGTTAAGTTGCTAAACAATGGATGCCAAGTTACTAGACAATGGATGCTAAGTTATTAGTAGGTTCTGTGGCTAATCAGGAAAGCCAATATGCAATCTATTATTCAAACTAGTGTATGCAATCTCTTATGGTATCAGAGCTACTATCTTACCCACAGTGCTGATTCAACCAATTAGTTTTTAACCTAGTGTGAGACTCAGATTGACATCTGTTGTGAGGACTAGTTGGAAATTGTGTGGTTGTTGTGAGCCCATATTGAACCAGAGCACTCATATTGAGGACGTTGTGTTTGCTGCATATCCATTCATTGTCTCATCCCCATCAAAATACAAAAGCCACCGAAAGTTAAATAAAAGGAGCCACCTTTTTAGAAGAGGTCATTGTGAGAGGAAGAGCACCACACGATAGAGCAGAGAACATAAAACCTAACTATTGTAGTCCATCATTTGCTTGCCCCAGAGCCGTCGACTGAGTTTGATGATTTAGGAACGGAGGTGTCTACGTATAGTAAACCTGTTGGGAACCTGGTTCAATCAATATCAGATACTGTTTAGAGTTAATCATGAATTCGAGCATAGGTTGATGATCAAGGAGATCTGCAATTTGTGCCAGATGAATATGCTAGTGTAAATTTGCGATGATGAAGGTCTAAATGATGTCTGCTGCTAAATCTAACTTCATCTGGATTCTGTATTACAAAACCATAGGGATTGAAACCTGTACAGTCAAACTGTTGAGTTGTTTTCAAATTTAATCATTTCTGTGATATAGTTGGTTTGGTTGTGTTGTAAGAATGGCTGGTATACATCATGTATTGTTTCCGGAGTCCAAACATTTACTGGAAAGTATTATAGGTTGTGGAGTCATAAGGTACTGACCATTAATGAGTTCATAGATCTTGATAAAAAAGAACACAGGCCAGCAAATGATCCAAAAGACTGACAAAAGACATAAAGAAGCGTTAATGCTTCTAAAGCTGTAAGTTACAAATACATTAGTTTTAGAAATAAGAAATTTCACTGCAGCATGTGCTGTGGATCAATCTCAAAAAACAAGCATCAGGGGTTAGAAGGTGGGTGGATCTGAAATTTTTTTAGTTTTCTACTAAGTTGCAGAAAGGAGGGTCTGTCTCTGGATATCTGTTACAGCAGAAAGATGTCAGTGATCAATTGTTTGCTATTAAGAAGCTAGTGGATGATGAAGATATGGTTTCTTTGGTAATGTGTAGCTTGTCACCATCTTTTGATTCATTTGTTGAGTCTCTGCATCTGATTGTGGAGACCCAAGAACTTAAGTCTGAGAAGTTATCAACACTTCTTCCACAGGAGAGGAAGCAAGATCAAAGATAAGCATCAACTTCACTCACTATGGAAGAGCATTCAGTGTACGGTTCAAAGGTAAAGGCAGATTAAACAATGAGAACAATACTAGAAGTTTTCTAAGAGGTCAAAGTGGAAATGTTTTTGTCGTAACAAGCTTGTACACTCCAAGAAATATTGTAGAAGAGATAAAATGACCTGGAAAGTGGTCAGATAAAATCAAGGCTTACAAATGTAGCTGAAGGAGAAGAAGAAGCCAGTGGTGATTTTGTATTTGTGGCATCACAAAACATTCACTTAATCACAAAAGATTGTTGTGGCATCAGAAACAACAATCTTTTTCGATTGTTTATTCCACTGAATTTTTTGCGATAGCTAAATGATAACATTTAATTCAGTGGTCAAATCAAACAGAGGAGAAAATTAATCAAGTAATAAAAGTTCTATGTTGGTAAATCATATGGGCCATAGGTTGAGTGGTTATGTATCATGGCAATGTGTAAAAAGCGAAATGGGAACCTAATGGGCATTATGGGTTTCAAGATTGTATCAACTTGTTGGTGTCTTGAGATTGTATTAACGGAGGCTAGGCCTATAGCCCTGAGTATAGTAGGCAATGGGCATTTCCTTGCATTGAAAAAAAGCATTTCAACGATCACTTTTATTCTTCATGATTTTGTAAAAATAATGTTGATGCTTGCTCAAATCAATTATATGGGTTCCCTTGGACAACTGACATGTACTTGACAAACACATGTATACTGTTGCTATTAACCACTTCCTCTTGTTATATTTGATCCCTAAATTTTTGTCTCCAGAGAATCTTTAATCAACAAAGCTGAGTCTATCACTTTCATCAGAAAATGGTCTCCTTCCTTTGGTAAACCCAAATGGAATGATTCAGGTCCATGTCTATCCATATGTTCAGATCCAACTAAATCCTTCCTCTATATTATTCACTGATCGTGAATATTGCAGTGTCCCCCTTCAGTATTTCCAAATTTTGTACATGGAGCATGTTCAAAATTGCTTGGATTCCCACGTCTACCAATGGTATAACCTCCTTTCCCAATTTTTCCTTGCAATCACCCTTTCCTACATTTTATAGGACGTCCTTGGTAAGAAAGCCACTCTGGCTCCTCCATTAAACATCTTAACTTTCTTGATGTTGTGATCCCAGATTACTGTTGGAGATTTCATTGTCTATGGCTCTGGAAACACTGTTCTAGGCAACGCTCTTGACCTCAAGGCTCCAGACATGCCATCTGTGCTAATTCAATTGCCATGATCATTTGCAACTCTATCTCTAATTTAGTTTTTAATGCTTCTATCATAATAATACTGGAGGCGATTTACCCTTATAATCTTCACCTCACCCAGATCAGATCTAGGTACACTATGAGACTTTCCAAAATCTTATTAATGGAGCGTGGGAATGAAAAATCTAGTAGGATGGGTAGGTGTAGGGAAATAATATGGCCAGAATTATAATCACCATCATTAATGAATAGGAATAACTTTTATTGATCACAATTTATATAGAAAAATAATGTACAATAAATTTTGCAACATTGCTCTTTATTACATAATAATATTTTTTTTTTCAGCAGAAAAAAACATACTTTTGCTATTCATAACAAATCAAAAGGTACATATCATATCCAAAACAATCTCATCAAGCCTGACTGTTCTAATACCAAAAAGAGACTGAAACTACAACAATTCCAGAGCTACAGACAAAAGAGCCTCACAAGCGATTCTAACTTAACCAAACGACAGAAATACAGAGCCTGTCCAAACAGTCTAAAATATGCAGAGACAGCACTAAAAAACTAGTAATCACAGATATTGAGGGTCCCAGCATTAAGTGAAGAATTTCCCTCAAATTCTTCCCAATAGAGTTCACCAAATGGACCTTCAAAAGCTGATTTTGATAACTTGTCAGCAAGAAGATTTTGCTCTCTGTAGATATGCTGAAAGGCCATATTATTAAAAAATGAGAGTTTTTTACGAATTCTGTGGCACCAAGGTTGAAGTTCAATCACTCTTAACTTGAATTCTCCTTTAACCCACTTAATCGTGACCCTTGAGTCACCATAAATCTGCAAAGTCACGACTCCAAAAATTGTGGCAATTTTACACAAACACCACAGAGCAAGCAATTCAGCTTTCATATTGGTACCAGATCCACAGTTGAGCTTGAATTAAACTTATGAGAGCTATTAAGAAATATAACCACACCAACAGCGCACAGACCATCTTTTGCTGCCCCATCAAAGTAACCAATAGCTCCATTAAACTGGATATCCTGTAAAACCTTGGTTTTTACCCCTGCCACTGTGTTTTGCTCAAAATATTTTACCAGAGATAAAATATACATGCAGATAGAGCTCGGATCCTGAAGCTGATTTTCAAAAATACTCAAATTTCTGACAGACCAGGAAATCACTGCTGGTGAAAAAGGAAAATCTCTACAATTTTTATACCAAAAGTAAACACAGTATCTAGGAATTTTTAAAACCAGGCATACTCTTTTCCAAACTTCAACCGTGAACCTGCATTTTATTAACAAATGCTTTGCAGTTTCTGCTTCATTAATACATGATAGCAAAATAATTCATTGCATGAAATATGAATCCATACTTTATTTACAAATAAAACAAACTAAAACTTCAAGCTAGTTGGATATATATTTATATTGTTCTTGGACCCTCTCTGTACAGCAAACATCAATTATTCAAGGCTCATCGCAATAAAACATTCACCTCCACACCCAACTAAAACCCATGCATAACACCATCAACCGATGTAACTGTAAAACTCACCGAAAAAAGATTTGGGAGCACCCTAAATGTTCCCTGTGTGCAGAGGCAAATTGCAGTGATTCCTCAGCTCTTCATTTTTGCTACTCTTCAAGAGTTCCTCCTATTACCAGGAGAGTCTTAGACCCAACACCACTCTTCACATCCAATTTGTAAAGCTTTTGCAAAAAATAACTAATGCCCTAAACGATTCATAAAGAAACAGATAGGAGAACAAAACAGCAATGGGACACTAAATTGGTAAAAGCATATCACAAGGTAAAAGCCTCCACTCTCAAATATGCATATTTATATTTCCATGCACCCTATGTAATGAGAGAAAGGAGGGGTTTAAATACACAAGTTTCACATAAACTTTCTCAGTGCAAAGGAGGGGTTTAAATACATAAGTTTCACATAAGCTTTTTCAGTGCAACTCCTCACTCTCCAAGCTTTAAATACTTGCATGAGAAAAGCTTGGAAAGTGAGGAATGCCATTGGAAAAGTTTGTGAAGCATTTGACAGCTCTCCTTTGTATCATTACATGTAGTACATGAGAATATAGAGATGAATCTGTGAGAGTGGAGGTTTTAGGGTCGTTACCACTGTAACCCCAGTATCACAGTGCTTTATTGCTGATTCTCTTATTTATTTCTTAATGGATTGTTTCAAGCATTAGTTATTTTCTACAACTCATATGACAACAAAACAAGAAACATGATTTATTCTAATTCACAACTAGCATTAAAATTATACAACGCTAGTTTCTAACACAATAATGCTAGTTTACTATGAAGCTAATCCAAATATTTTTCACAATCACTATCTGCATGCATGCTGCCAATTCAATCAGATGAGACAGTTTGATCCACTAAACTATTTGGTTCCTTTTTAAGTATAAATAAAACCAAGTAACTAAAAGATCTTTGTATTCATAAAATACTCGACTGGTAACCAAAATTGAACTCTTCTTACTTAAACAGAGGTGCAAGCATTTATATTAAACAGTACCACCAACATGTGATACCCTGTCATAACCACAGACCTACGCTACCATTGTAAAGAATATGAAAAAACGCAAATTTAGAGAAAAGATAGAGCAAATATCCACAATAAACCTGGAAACATTTTTCTTTATTATACCCAATAAACGAGTACTTATTTACAAATAAAACATAATAAAACTACCCACTAGGTGGCTGTACTACTGTACTATTTTAACTACTATTAATCAAAACACTAGACACACTGCTGCTTTCGCTGTGTTCAATACCACAGTACTACAGTACTAGGCTGTACGAATGTACTATTTATACAACATTTAAACAATCTCAATGTTTATCATCACATAAACACTAGACACTGCTGCTGCTTTTGCTGTGTTCTTGTAACACATGACTACTACCTCATGCGGAGGTTTTTCTTCAATGGTTGGCGCAGCTGCTCAGGAACTCCCCTTCCCCTTTTGAGTTTGGGACAGTTACGAAAACTAAGCTCCTTCAAAGAAATCAAATGCTTAATACCAGGTAGCTCTTGTATCTCCTTGAAAAAATCAAAACACTGTACGAAGCTTTGTCAACTGTCCCAATCCTTGTATGTTGTATGTGCTTGAGCTTCTTACACCAAGACGCATCAGCCACTTTCAAAGATCTCAACGTTTCAAGGCATGATAGCTTCTCTTGTTCACATCCGCTGATATCTAACTCTCGAAGTTCTACCCAACTGCAAAGCCCTCCTCGTTACCTCAATACCTTAACGAAATATAAGGTCAGATGTTGGCAAACAAGTTATGGAGGTGCTTCAGCTTCCTCAAAGTCTTTGGAATGTCTCAAAGGGAAGCCTAGATTTTTAAATACCGCACCTGGAGAAGAACCTGCAAATGCATATATTCAGATTTCACCTAGAAGTAGATATATAAATGAAATGGATTGACATAAGATCAACACGCATTTGTCTACCTTACATTCACGCTGCCACAATAGTTTTAATTTCCTCCAACCCACTTGTAACGATTTCAATTTCTCTATTGATTTCCCGGAATGCAAGGAATAGTAAAGGCACTCACACCAACAGAGTCATATCAGATATGATGACCTCAGCTACAATATTCTTTCTAAATAACGATCTTCATCTGCAACAAGATGCAAGTTCCTCATAACAAAAAAATGAAAAACACTGAATAGATGCCTCAGACAGATCCGAACACTTCATCCCTTAATATTTCGTACCATAACATTTTTGAGCATGCTCCATTTCTAGCCAATGTCGGATATTAAAGCACTTACTTCCGTGAACTTCGGTTATTACCTATTCATTGAAGAAAAGTATACAAATCTATCACGGTTAGAGTTAACAGATTTGAGAAGTATGCAGATCTATTTCTCTTCGGTAATTACCAATTCATTGAGGAAAAGTATACACTACGCAGATCTATCGTAGTTAGAGTAAGCAAACTTGACAGATTCAGATTTATCATGCTTGGGATAAAATCCTAAACACACTTGACAGATTAATTTTAAATGGAAGACAGGTTAAAATGATTGAAGGACGATCGCTCCAAAAAAATTTCAATCGATATTGTTAGTCGTTTGTTCCAAACAACTGCGGAGGACTCATTCATCCTCCGCCATATTTCTTTCTAGATCTATATCGTGGTCCATGTATTTTTATTGACATTTGTACTTTGAATTTATATACATTATATATACTTATTGTTATCCCAGTGTTTTTCTATAAAATACAAGCAATATCCAGAGAGATGGAGAGGTGCACTTACCATTAACGTGTGTCATTTTTTAACAACAGGCGCTCCAAACACTTCAAATGATAATAGTAGTCCATTGTGTATCAAAGAACTGTAGAAATCAAAGGGTAAACTGTTCTTGACCTCCAGACCACGGTGATTAATGAAAACGTCATAATCTGGGATTGTAGATATGAAAAAGAAAAATGTTCTTGACATCGGGGACACGATGGTTGATGAATACCTGGTAACAGCTACGATGTAAAGGGAAAATGTTCTTGACATGGCCACGATGGTAACAGGTAACTACAAAGATGTAAAGGAAAAATGTTCTTGACATCCGGACCAGGAATATGGATTATGAACAAATCATTTCATGGATAAAAAGTCGAGACATATCAGAAGGCCGATAAGGAAGGAGAAAAAACATTGTCACTATGATGGAGGGAGTTGCCATTAATGGACGGAAAGATGAAGCTGAGACACAGGTAGATGCAAAGATAATGAATCACAGCCATCGTACATGTTTTGCGTGCAGCTTAAAACAACCATGTTGACCTATGCCTCTAGCTAGTGATATCCCACCATGTAAATATCATTTATGTCGGTAACTAATAGACAGGTTAAATGTAGTGTGCCCGCTCGCTGTCTGATAACATTTTTGTCTTGTGATGTTAAAGTAGCAATTGCCCCAAGGAAGGTGCAATAATACGTCGTGAAGGTGATTGTTAGCGGGTAAGTGAGAATAGGTAGTCTAGTATCTATTATTGCCTAACCGGTATAACCTATTAATAAGAAAAAGAACATCATTTTGAAACACATAAGAATTCCTGGTAACCCGCCAATCTATTTTGAAACTATTTGATAGTTTAGAAAAAGGCCTGTGTGATGAGGAGTTAGTGGATAACCTAATTGCCTATGTCTTTGTTTGCACTTTCACCGTATGACGCTGAAGTGAGAACTTTGTTCACATTTGTTTGAAACATCTTGGTGCCAAAAACTTTACTTCATGTCAAAAATTCTTCAAGATATATGAAGGGAGAGAAAAACTTTTAGTGGAGTTAACATCTTCAAACCTAGGAAATTGGTAGATATAGAAGATCTACATAATTGTTATCCTTGGAATCCATGGATAAAAAATTACAAGTTACATGAATATGATTATTGTATAATGATTGGATGCTATGAGGGTTGGTTTGAAGGTCATTGGGGCTTTCAAGGAAAATTTTAAAGAATGATAATGTAAGAAATATAGAATTCCCAATGCGCCTTGTTTTAATGATAAACAGCCTCTTCTTGGTTATATTGAGGTGTCATAGAAAAAATGGGAGTGAAAATGTCAAAATGACTATTTTGAAATGTAAAATTTTCAGAATCTCTCTCAAATACTTGATCCCAACTTGGTCTTAGGTCTCTCTAAATCACATGCAAGTATTTATGACATGAAACTGAAACACATGAGATCAATTCACTTCTTTTAACCAATATAGCAATTACACATAAAAATTGACACAAAAGTTTTTGGTCTAATGACCCTGGAAAAATACTTGCTAGAAAACCAGTGAGAGATATAATAACTTTTATTATCTTCAAGCAATTTACAATTGGTACAATAGATCAATCCAACATAGACTTATCTCTGAGCCAAAAGGCTTTGATGCACAAGTCTAATCTCTGAAGGATAGCTGGGTAGTGTTCCCCTTAGACTGAGTGCGTCCCTCTCTTTGACTGTGCCTCTCTCTCTGAAGTTGCTCTTTGATTAGGGCCTCTCGCCCCTCTACAGTTGGATCGTTGTCTCGGTGATTCCCTCCCTCTCTTAGATTGATGAACTCTATCTAAGGTTATAGTTATGACAATATGGGTTTCTTTAGATCATGGAGAGATATTTTTGAGATATTTTTATGAAAAGCATATAGAGTGGAAGTGTTCCCAAGTGTTCAATTTCTTGTTATATGCCAACTAGATAAAGCATTTGATCTTCTGTGGAATGTTTGAATGCCAGATTTTTGCAAACTTTTCCTCTATAATTTTTTTTACAATTCTTGTTGTGACATTTTATTGTTCTCT
>LPNX010457299.1:150795-166564 GCA_001517045.1 Pseudotsuga menziesii | reverse complement strand
CATTAGAATATGTATTTTTATTGAAGATAATGAATCACCTATTGGTCAAACCCATTAGAATATGTTTTTTTATTGAAGATAATCAATCACCTATTGGTCTAAATTCAAATTCTCCATGAAGAAGAGGTTCAACCATCTTATGTATCAAGAGAAATTCAAATTGTCCATGAAGAAAAGGTTCAACCTTGTTATGCATCAAGAGAATCTATTAGTAAGATGACTTAAACTCACAAAGCTTCTAGAAATACCTATGTTTAAAGTGTATTCTTTGGAGCAAACACAAATGACCACATCTAATTAAAATATTCTTGGATCTAAGTTTGCAAAGAAAACAATATCATTTTAGTTATAGCAATAATAAAACTTCTTCCTCAAAGCCTTCCACTTCTAGGATTTGATTTGACCTTCATGGAATCTAGAAGTGTCTAGGCCATCCATCTTGCTTTACTAGTAAAAAAACTAAGGATTCGTCCAATTATCTATATAAGTATGTCCATTTGGTTGCATAATTCATATGTCTTTAGGTTAGATAGAGTTTAGGATGCCTCTCCTCACAAAAAAACAACTTAAATTGGACACAAATATTGTGGTTAACAATCCAGCAAACTTTGTTTGAAATAATAACATCAAACCAATTATAAATTGATTTTCACTTAAAACAATTTTTTGAAAGTGCACAAGAAAATTATTTAATAAAAACTACACATGTAAAGCAAACTCCATCACTATGCAGGTTTTAAAAATTCACATCTGATTAGAAAATAACAAAATCTACAGATGCAAAGCAAACTCCATGACTATGTAGCTTTTAAAAATTCACATCTGATTACAAAATAACATGGTAATTTAGCAGAGGCAAACTATTTAAAAGAATCTACAGGTGGAAGCAAACTCCACCACTATACATTCCTGAAAGTCATCTTGAATTCCCACAGTAGAGCCAGAGCATAGACTATGAAGTACTCAATCTATTTATTGACACTACTAAGTAAGCACCACTTAACAAAGTTCAGTTACATAATTGTCTATCCAACAATAACCAGGCATTCTACAGCACCAAATTGAAGACCCTTCAGCATATCATGTTTAATGAGCACCTTTCATCTCCATCACAGATTACTCTTGCAGGCTTGCCGTTGTCATCCAATGCAGTATCTGTGTCCTGTCCCTTATCCTGTCGATTCTTCAAAGCACAAGTCACATGAAGATCGTAGTCACAATCTTTGCAATAATAGCACCATGCAGTGCCATCTTCGTTGCATCCATCACAGACATATACACGCCTCTGTGTCAATACAAGTGGGTGTTTATGCTGACTGTACCTCATCTCCTTGGGTGATTTCTCAACCATCTGTTCAATTTCCTTCTCCAGCCTTTCAAGATGAGCATCAGTGAAGGGATAAGCCTTGGCTCCATGGGTGGACACTGCACTTCTGGCATTATCTGTCACAGTTTTTCCATCTGGACCAACCACAATCAAGGATGGGATGCTTCTTACACGAAAAATTGTTGAGAGATCCTTGTTAGTTTTATCTGCAAATGGAAGAGCTAGCCATGGCAGGTTGTTGTAGTATTCTTCAAAAGCCTCTTGATCTCGGTTAGTAGAAAGGTTTGGAGTGAAACTTCGGCAAGGGGGGCACCAATGAGCAGAGAAATACAAAGCAAGTGTCTTGCCCACAATTTCAGATACCTGGACCTATTACAAGAATCAAAACATATAAATAATTATTTCATGTCTGGCTGTGGTTTAGTGGTTGAAAGGAAGAACTCAGAAACAAAAAAACTCAAATTGAAAGTATTGGCAAATTAATTGTTTCACGCTGCTCCTTAGTTCACTAATAACTTATGTATATGTACAGTGTAGTTCCCTAAAATCATAACATACTTTCAACCAGATTCAAACAGTTAATTTGAAAACTGTACAACCGAAATTTTGTATATAAAGATTTGTTTTATTTAATTTTGAATATGATAATCCACCAATCATATTATAAGCAACCCATTTTTTTTTTGGAAAATAGGGAAATAGTAGCCACATTGACTTGAGATATGATAATCAATCAGTCATATTGCAGATACTATGTGCATTAGAGTCAGAATATTATTGAGTAAACTCTTCTTTTTTAAACAGAGAAACACTAACCATATGAGTTTGGATAGCACACTATCAAAACACAAAAGACCAATTGGCTTAAATGCTGAGATTAGACTGCCAAAATTCACCCATGACTTGCCCCTTTTGCTGTCTGCTTGTCAGAGCTATCACCACTCACAAACTTAAAGTAACATTGGGAGCCCAATGAGATTTCAAAATGGGTAATCATAGCAAAAAGCACTCTGACTGACCATTTTTATATATAAACCCTCAAATGTTATGTAGGAGTAGAACTTATTTTATGGTTTTATGATGTGATTAATGAATCATGGCATAAGAACATTGAAGATAGTAAGCAGATCTTAGTAACTCACCTGGGCAGCTTCATGCTTGAGCACAAAGTTGCGGTCATAAGAAACCAAGAGTGACTCTAGGGTTTGTGCTTCTTGTCTGGCTTTCTCTTAAGCTCGGATTCCATATTCTTGTATAAGGCCCACTACATCAGTTTGTAATGTAGTGAACTTCTTTTCAGTGTGATCTGCAAATGGTAAAGCCAACCATGGCATGCTGGAGTGAAATTTCTTCAGGGACCACACCAGTGGGCTGAGAAATATAGACCCACTGTCTTCCCCAGAAGCTCCGCTACTAGAACCTATTGGAAAAACACAAATTGGCAATGAGACCATCATAGAATCAAATTTCTGCACCTATTATTGCTAAACCCTTACAAAATCCAATAATTGCAGGAAACTAATCGCCCAATTCAATACATGCTTTCTTTCTTACATTCTCATATAAATAAATGATATCCAGATTTCGAGGCAGAGTAAAATACAAGCATAAATGGCAAGAACTCACCTTTCTTCCTCGATTGGTAAGGACAAAATCTCGTTCATTGGACAGCAGAAGAGACTCTACAGTCTGTGCAGCCCTTACAGCCTCCTCTTTGGCCCTCAGCTCATCAATTCTCTTTGCAGTGAATGGATATCACTCAGCACCATATTCTTCAATGGTCTCCCACTTGCATAAGCCTAGTTGACTTGAATAAATTGACCAAATCTGCATATCTACACAAGATTGATCAACAATTTTTACTTATAGATCAGTTAGGAAACTAGTGTACAACTATAAAATGAAAAGAAGATTTTGAAGTGAAACTGTGGCTTACATTTGTCTTCCATTAAGAGTTAAAATGGAGATTGAAGCTGATCTATGATTATAGTAGTCTATAAATCCATAGGATGACTGTAAAGAAGGAAAATCAAATGGTTAGCTTAAATACAGAAAAAAGACTTGAAAATTAAGAGAGCACTAAAAAATAGTCTATAGTATTGTGGAAATTGATGAAAGTAATTGGTTTGATAAGTAAACAAGAACACACCTTTTAGAAATGACTGATATCTCATTTGAAGCTTTATTTTCTCTGCTTTTGGGGGGTGAAGATCTCCGGGGAAATCTATGTTTTACATTGCCTGCAACAAGCCCACATAAACAGATTTGTAAATTAAGTATATATCTTATAAGTAGTAAGCCCAGTTGACTTGAATAACCTAACCAAATCTGCATATCTACACAAGATTGATCAGCAATTTTTACTTATAGATCAGTCAGGAAACTAGTGTACAACTATAAAATGAAAAGAAGCTTTTGAAGTGAAATTGTGGCTTACATTTGTCTTCCATTAAGAGTTCAAATGGAGATTGAAGCTGATCTATGATTATAGTAGTCTACAAATCCATAGGATGACTGTAAAGAAGGAAAATCAAATGGTTAGCTTAAATACAGAAAAAAGACTTGAAAATTAAGAGAGCGCTAAAAAATAGTCTATAGTATTGTGGAAATTGATGAAAGTAATTGGTTTGATAAGTAAACAAGAACACACCTTTTAGAAATGACTGATATCTCATTTGAAGCCTTATTTTCTCTGCTTTTGGGGGGTGAAGATCTCTAGGGAAATCTATGTTTTGCATTGCCTGCAACAAGCCCACATAAACAGATCTGTAAATTAAGTATATATCTTATAAGCAGCATGAGTTAGAAGAAAATGAAAACCTATAAACATGGAAAAGTATATGGAGAACTAAAGCTGAAGTAGAATGGTATCACAACCTACCAACAAGCATTAGCATTCATCTTTTTCATAAACTAAGCTGCTCTATATAAATCTTGACCTCCAAAATGAGGACAGAGCAGCAAGTTGCATATTCAGTTCAACATGAAATCAACTAAAGTTTCTAAAATTAGTCAACTTGCGAGTGGAACAACAAACTGTATAATTACTATGTTTAGACATCATTCATCTCCTAATTAAATGTAACAACAACTCTACAGTATTAAAATCGCTTTCGGAAAGGAATATAGCATGTAGTTCCAGCTCTAAAGTAGCATAATCCTTATAAGGTAAACAATGTCTTCAACCAACCATAGCAAAAATACAGAGAGATACATAATTTGAAAAAGATGTTAATTATTTGCAGTAAATTGTATCCATTCTAACCCTGGATATTGACCGCCAAAATAGATCTAAGAAATCTTAAACCACAATCTTTCAAGGTTTAAGATGAATAGATGCTAGTTCCTTTTTTAATTGGCTTTCAATATTATTGTAGTCAAAGGACAAATTATTGAGAAGAAGAATGGGTGACGAGGGCATAATTATAATAAATAAGAATAGGTGACCAGGGAATAATTATAATAAATAATATTTACCTTTTCTTTCTTGATAAGGCCGCAGTCCTCCATAGGGACAATGCCAGCAAAAACCTCTGGGAGAAGGCTCTCTGTAACATCTAAACTTTTGTTGCCCACATATCTGCATCAGCAGCAACACTTTGGTAAGCTAGACGAACAACAAACAACAAGAAATGAGAACCATCTATTTTATAAAGACTAACAGTTTTTAAAATATGGGACTTGATATAAGACAAAAGAAAACATAAAAAAAGTAATGAAGATTTTTAGTTAAATGGGACCAACCGCATCATCATCCAACACTCTGATAGGACGACACGGGATCTAATAACATCCATGGGAGAATTATAAGAGCTGAGATCACTAGGCTGGACAATCCCCAGAGGATGCAAAGTGTCTTCCCTTAGAAATTCCCCTACCATCCAAGGCCGACAAGCTTGCATAAGTTGAAAAGCGCTAAATACAACCATCTAAAAATAATTATGATTGAACAATTTGTAGAATTGAGCCATAATTTTATTTTCCTGGATATTCTAGATTTCTCAGGAAAAGATATGAATTTCAACCAAACCATGAAAAAATTATTTATTAGATAAAAAATGTGCTGAACATAAAAAATGATTTGTCTGTTTTATCATTGAAAGAGAAGTTTTAAGACTAAATCCATGATAATAGTCTACCTACAATAATGTAGAAATTTTACCGTGTTTTCCATCAGATATGTCCTTGTAATATTATATAGATGTGCCAAAAAATTCCAGAAACATCCAATGTTCAAACATACATAAAATAAAAATAATAAACTAGAATTAAACACATAAAACATGCAAGTTGACTCAATTTCCACAGCAGTAACTCACTGGAGAATGTTTATAATGCACAGAAACAGTAAAAGTAACTTGTAGAAGGTGGCTAAATATCAAATAAGAATAACATGCAGTACAAAATAATCTAGCTTGTTTAAAATTTCATGTATTTGCTAAGAGAGTTAAAATTTTCTCTCAATAAAATTCATTCTAATACATATTATTGTTTGATTACATAAGCATAGTGTCCCCGATGTTTATCAGTACCAAAGTCACAATTCAAAGCCAAGAACAGAAAAATTACCTTCTCTGGTGCTACCATATCAAAGACATAGACCTCGCCTTGATACAAGAGTGTTAGTTGATTTGTTCCCTGACTGCATATAGGGGCAACCGACTGAGGTTCTCCGAGATTGTCACCATTTGATTGAACATTTGCTTCCTCAATGCAATTATTGTCCCCATCTCCCTCATCCTGTTCTTGTCCAGCACCATTGTCATTGCTATGATGCAATGGATGCCCATGCTCATCACTGTGCATGTAATGTATTTGCATATGCCCACTATTTACTCCTTGAAATTGGGCTCCTTGGTGCATGTGAGGATCTCCCTCATTTTGACCCTGCATCATTATCCCATGCATAGGGACATGGTGGGAAGCTACATGAGCATGTGCATCAACAGCATGGATTGGCGCCTGCTGATCAGGATAGAAACTATGATGCTGGTGGTGGTTGTGAATAACTTGAGACTCTGGATCAAGATTGTCTGTGTCTGACATGTTTCTCGCATCGCTTTGCGAACAATTATTAAAAGCATCACCATCAATATCACTGAAACAAACTGGAACTAAATTAATTTCATCCTATAAAACAATAAAACCTTGGAGAAGCTGGTTGTCTGCAGCATTTCCACCTTGAAGTCTAGCTAAACTTGGAAGTATTGGGCCATTGTTGTAGGTTGCAGGTTCTGTTTGTTGATAGTTGTCTCTTGGATTTGCAAAGTTATCATTGTAATCAACCTAAAAGAACGTGGTTTTAGCCAAAGGACTGAATAGGAATTAAGGCTTTTTAGATGTTGGACTCATAAATGTATGTTCATGATAAGGATGTTTTTAGCCCATCATGGGATTTACAATTATTATACCTGCGACTTAGGTAATGTGAACAGTTGAGATGGATATACTTCTCCACTAGGGCATTGCAGTTGCTTGCCAGCAGAAGACAAATAATCAGAGTAGACTGTCGTGCATCTTGTAAATGCAAGCATATGTTGTTCATATATAAACATAGAAAGAAAAGCATGGATAACATTCATCAATCCCTGGTTCTAGAGCAATAACCAAAGTACCTGATATTCACATTCTTTGACACCTCCAATTTAAAACATGAGATACCTTATACCTGAGATGGAGGGCAATGAAGGGTTCCCTTCTCTGAATTCTGGTGACAAGAGTTCATGCAAGTTTCTCAATGGGTTCAACAAAGTTTAGAGCTTGATAATTGGCACGACAACGGATCTTCTGAATTGAATTAGGAAGGTCTTCATGTGGGACAATACTAAACAAAAAAACGTTAAAACTCAATTGATTGAAGATTCACCAACAAGATATGATGATTTTGAAAGCATGATATTTAATAGGGATTCAAGTTAGAAAAACAACTTTTAATAGAGGTTCAACATTTCAACAATCTTAGCACTTACCAAGTTGTCCAAGGATGCACTATCAATGATAATTTTGCACTCAATATCTTGGCAATTGCACCCAATCCTACTAAACACAATGTTTATTCTCCATTTTACTCTATGATTATTCCTTATTTATAATTACCAACATCTTTTGCAAAGTTTTCTGCTATTTCATCTTTGATTTTAAGAGCAGCAGTCTCCTCTCAACAATCAAAACAACCCAAGCATGATATTAAATAAGGATTCAAATTAAGAAAACAACCCAGGTTTAGCTTTTCAACAATCTTAGCACTTATGAAATTATCCAAGGATGCACTCTTAGTGATAATCACGCACACAATAACTTGGCAATTGCATCAAGTCCCGAATGCAATCTTCATTGTCCAATTGACTTTGTGATAATTCTTTATTTATAGTTACCAACACCTTCTACCAAGTTTTCTCCCATTTCATCTTGGATTTTAAAAGCATCAATATCCTCTACAGAATCAAATGTATGGTTTCCTCCAATGGTTTCGCAAACATCCATGGGCTTTATGCACTTTCACATAGCAAATATACCAAATTAGCAGCCTTCTAGAGTTTCTTGTTGGTCCTCTCTATGTCCAAGAAATCCATCTTATTCATGACTTTTTCTCTCGAGTCCCACCTACTCTCTTAGTAAGTCTTCACCATGGGTAGACAAAAATTATTAGGTTCAATGAGAAAATTATTAGTGATTTTTCCTCATAAACATTACAAAGTGTGGGGTTTTGTACATTAGTGCAAACACAAAGTACATTTACTCAGTAGCAGCAAAAAATAACTATTCCAAGTTTTTGGTTTAAAACTCAGTATGATGATGTATATATAATTCTAAGGCTATGGCACAGACCAATAAACTCTTAATCTAATTCACCCCTTTTAACTGAAACTTGATATCCGCCCAAACATTTTGATTTTCAACATGAAGGTTAATGAAGATATGTTCCTTCATTTTAGCAAGCAATTCATCCAGCGCATTTAAGGTTATATGTCATTCTACATACCATTTTTTACCTTATCAGTTTTTACCCTTTTTTGGGTTCACTTAATTTTCTATTTTTTCTAAACAAATCTACTAAATATTCAATATACCATGAATGAAAGATGAATGGACAGTAGTTTCTTGATTCTGTAGTCATCTTTAGTATTTACCAATATAGTTGTCCAGGTAGTTTCCTGTTAGCCGGTTCTGCATGCTAATATGTCTATTTCATAGTCATCGGAGCTCCAAAAACCAAAGGTAGAAATTTAGGTATCAAGCCCAAGCATTGTTAACTCATCTTATATTGGCACAGCCAAAAGGTATTGGTGGCTTTGAGACAAGGAATCTTCAAGATAAAATGGCCTGGCCAATCACGACCAGGGTCTCAATCTTCAGTGATAAGGCTGTGAGAAGTATAACTGAGACAATATCATGGACACTTTGACTTCACGTGCTGACGAACCTGCAGCGACAATGTGGGGCTTCGAACAAAAGTAAAAAAAGCGAGAAATGACAAGAGAAAATTCTACATATATTATGAATGCTGCAATAAAGCAAGGAACCAATAAAAAGGGCAAAACCAAATATACTTATGGAAGAGTAATGCCAGGGGCACCTCATTCCAGTTCATGTTCTTGGAAAAGTTCAACCAATCAACCAAGCATTGTATGCGGACACGGAGTAAATTCTAACAACTTGCTTGATGTAAAGCTACTTATAAATTATAATGATAAAAAGATGTAGTTCAAGACCTAATTTTCATATAACCCAAACAATATGCCTTGATCCTGGTATATTGCTTATCAAAGCACAGCCAAACTTATATATTTATTGGTTACTTTACGTGGCTTGCTATAGCTACCAATCAATAAACTAGACTCCATTCACACTGCAATTTATATTTCATTCTTGATAACGGGCTGATCTATACAGATTAGATATATAACCAGGTCTTAAAAACTAAAATTAACATAAAATCAGAAGCTTTACTTGCTTGGCCTTGTAGCCAAGACGTCGAGCTTTGTCGGGCCTGCTGGGCCTGGTTACCCTCACTATACCAGGAAGCTGACGAAATTCCCAGCACCTCACTCGCTGCAAAAATCGCATTACATCCGATTGCTTCTTCTTCCATAGCTCCTCGACGTACTTATAAGCCCCTATGCCTCAATGCACCAATATATATTTAAAAACCTTCCAGATCCAATTATAACAAAGCCAAAACCCAAAAAACAGTCCGAACAATGGCATTTTTAATATAGAAACTGAAAACCAATGGAAAGAGGAAAAAAACCACTGGATTTTTTACTAAACAGATGGTATTTGTTCATTTACAGGATGGACGACGAAGTGAACAGTGCTTAAAAACCAAACTTCAAAAAGGATCTTGGCCAAGAAATCCATATGTGAAGAAGGATACACTCATCAAAAGGGTGGAACGAGAGAGATTAAATGGCATATATTCCACGCTGCTTGTTTCAATTACCAGCTTTCTACAAATCAAAGGAAAAGTCTATGCTTTGTTACAACATGTTCTAGGAATCATCAATTCAGCTCGTTAAGCCCATGCCTCAATACTCATCCGAGAAAAGTGAATGGTCGGTCTGCAATAGTATTAGTGTTACAAATAGTAGTATCATCAAACCCTCTTTTATGTTTAGCTCTTTGACTAATTCTGTAGCTTGCAAGCTGTCATGGGAACCAAAAGTTTTATGCCAAACTCTTGTCAATCATTGGCTTTTCAATGTAGGTGGAAGGCATGGTTCACAACTAATAATGCCAAAGAAAAAAGATGGCGTGAAGGAAACAGGGCAGAAGCGAAACTGAGAAAAAATCGAATGGGAGACGCATTGGTATCTTCAATCAAATAAGACCTAACCTAAAAACAAGAACATGCACTATTTCCATGTGTCTTGGAACCTGTAATGAAACCGATGAGAAGCTGCCAATGCAAAGATATCACCTTAGTTTACCAAAAACTACTAAAGCATAAGAGAGTAAAATGAATAACTACATACAGATTAACAAGTGGGTGTTTAAATTTCACAAGCAACATGATTTTAGTGGAATTTGAGGCCCATCAAAAATCATAAAATACAGGGTATGTTGCTAATGCTTCGAATGAGAATTTCCAAGAATAAAAACTCTTACAACAAAACATCGAAATTTAATATTATGTTCCCCATTAGAACAATCTAGGAGAACATATACATGGGTCAAAATCATCACATAAATAACTAATAAAATAATTCCACTCTTCTTTCTGTTCTTTATGTCAGTCCCACAGATGTTATTAGACATCAACCATCCAATCTAAAACCATGTTGTTATTTAGGTCGATTCAACATTTGAGGAGCATATGCCCATTGAGTGAAGTTGAGCCTCCATCAATATGGATGATGAGGCATTGATTGATTAAAGAAACGGTTCTCTCACAATGTGGAAATAATCAACCCAGAGAAAATTAAGTATAAATATATGCTTTTCAAGGCTGATTACAAAGACATACCCAGACAGTCCTTGCTGCTTGCAATACAGTTGTAGTAGCCTTGGTGACAATATGTTGCTTGCTTGACTCTGCATTTTCAGGTTCTTGTCTTCCTATTGCCAAATGTTGTGTAGCTGAATACTGGCGATAACAAGTTCATTCAACCTAGAAATAGGGATTCCCACAACCACAACAGCCATAATCCCTGGATGGTTCAATAAAACCTTCTCTAACTGGAGCAATACAACGTTATATTAAGGACCACATATGAAATAGGTAAACATTATCTTAGTTTTCTTAGAAAAATGACTGTAACAATCTAGGTTCATATTTTCATACTTGAAAGTTGAAACTTCAGGAAAAAGTTGGTCTGAAAAAGCCTTCACCTTATTTTGGAGTTCATTATAATTTATAAGGTCAGCCAACATGGTATTATATATATATGTGAAAAATCTAATAGTTATATTACAGAAAACGATGTAATTGTCATCCATTCAAATAGTACATTCTAAGCTATCATATTGAGGATATTTACCTTAGAAGGATAAAAGATTTATGCAACACCAATGGATTCCTTCTTCCCACCATGATATGATAACCTGTCAGAGTAGCACACAACACAAGAACAATGAACTATAATATAAATATAGTATTAAGTAAATAAAGTAATTTTTTTGTTTCTTCTTGTATAAAATGTTCAAATAGCATGGAAAGAAAAGTAGATAGGACAGTACCTTTTAGTTTGGAGTTGGATGCTTTGCATGCCACAAAGGAAGCTTGCAGTGGTGGGAACCGGAGAGGACAAGTACAGAAGAAGTAGCTGCCCTGCTCTGTCCTGCAAGCTTCATTTTTCATGGGCTTTGTTGTAACTGTTGAGCTTTTCAGAACCGCCCATTTCTCCTGCAAGTTTATTGTTCTTGGGCTTTGCCGTGAGTGTTGAGTTTGTCAGAACCGCACTTGTCCGGCGGTTCTGGAGTGCCGTGGGTGATATTTGGAGAGCCCGTCCTGTGAAAGACCAGTGTTTTTTTCTCGGTTTGGAGGTGGGTGAACATCTTGTCATGGTGACCGCCCCTCCCCGCTGCATAAATGGCGTTTACTGGTCAAATTTAGTTTCCGTGGTTTTGCACAAAGAAGTTGCATTGTTTCTAGTTGCAGGAATTCTGATTCAAAGAGCCAAAGAACTACAAAAACACAGGTACGCAATTCCATTTCTATCGCAATTTCTGCCCTCTGCAAGCCATTCATCAATTTCCACAAAACTACCATTAAAAGAATCGGGCACCGCAGCTGGCCCGACCACTAAAACGGCATTCTCGTATACCTTAGAATAATTCAAAACCCTTGAATAATTTGTTGTATTTCAGATATTGAATCTTTTCTTCGAACAGAACATCATATTATAAGGTGGTCTTGGATCACCTAAAATGAAGGACCAAACTTGTAGGGAATGCAAGGGAACAAAGAAAGGAAAACCCGCAAGAAAAGCCCCCACTATGGCCAAAACTGTAGATCACCTTCTGAATGTAGAAGTGCCACCTTTTTTTTGTTACATTCCTCTCTAAGATCACCTTTAGAATGCAAAAGAATTTCACAAATGCAGATACATTTGCGGATCTCTCTGATAGCTGTAAAGTCAGAGATTTCCAGCCATCCAACCAAAACAGGGACAGGAAAAGCATAAAGTGTGGCAAGGGCAGACTTGTATCATCATTCCTGTAGCAACAGGTCAGAAAATCTATCTGAAACAATTTGTGAGAGACCAAGAAACATATGAATCAGGAGCATAACAAGAAGGCTGATAGGCACATCCATGACAGCAAAAGAACCATTCATTCAAACTGGATGCTTGTGCCTCATAAAGAGAGTGAAAGGGAAAAGCCTGGCACAAGCCAAAATAACTGAAATATCCCATGATCAATGATCATACAATCTAAAGATCCAGAAAATTCCCCATCCCCTGGGGCCAACGAAAGAGCCTGTATGGAGAGTCTGTCAGCCTGCTAGATATGCTCACGATAGATATGATTGATGGTCACTAAAGGCACATGATGCAGCATAGAAAGAATGTCATCACACCAATGTCTCAGAAGTGGGGTGTTCAATGAAGCAGTTTTGTTCACCCATGAGATGACAACCTGTGAATCCCCAAATACAGATATGAGAGGGATCCCCAAATGAATGGCAACCAAAAGCAGTGCCGAAAATCCAGAAGCTCTAATTTGGTGTTGTTGCGTCTATTATCCTAGGTTAAGAGCTTGTTGGCTATTTATAACCATAATATAATAAAAGTAATTTGATTCCATAAAATAACAATAAATGTTTTTAATTCCATGCATAAGCAAAGTTATTTTCTTTGTGAAATGTGCCAAAACATTCCTCAATAACTACTTCAAATTTGCATAATAACTCCATAGCAAATTTGTCCTTTAACAAACTTTCAAATATGTCTATTGAAGAGAAGGACCTTCTTTGCAAAGAAACGCCACATTTTTTCATTACATTCTTGTTTAAGAGCACCTCCAGAATGCGGAAGAATTGCAAAACAATCCTCGATAACTTGAAAACACGCGGAGGACCAGCAGACCACGAAACAAACATGCGGGGATGGGGGTTAAGTGCCAGGACCACCAGATCACAAAGAGGACACGTGGAGAACCACCGGATTGTGAAGAGTGGAATGTGACAAAACAATCCCTGATAACTACTTCAAATTTGCATAATAATTCCATAGCAAATTTACCCTTCAACAAAATTTCAAGTATGTCTATTGAAAAGAAGGCTCTTCTTTGCAAAGAAGTGCCACATTTTTTTCATTACATTCCTGTCTAAGAGCACCTTCAGAATGCAGAAGAATTCCGCAAATGGAAATACTTTCGGGGATCTATCTGACAGCTGTAAAGTTGGAGATTTCCAGCCGTCCAAGCGTGGAAGCGTTGTAGAAATGAACTTTGTGGATAAGTCTATGTTGGATTGATCTATTGTACCAATTGTAAATTGCTTGAAGATAATAAAAGCTATTATATCTCTCACTGGTTTTCTAGCAAGTATTTTTCCAGGGTCATTAGACCAAAAACTTTTGTGTCAATTTTTATGTGTGATTGCTATATTGGTTAAAAGAAGTGAATTGATCTCATGTGTTTCAGTTTCATGTCATAAATACTTGCATGTGATTTAGAGGGACCTAAGACCAAGTTGGGATCAAGTATTTGAGAGAGATTCTGAAAATTTCACATTTCAAATTAGTCATTTTGGCATTTTCACTCCCATTTTTTCTATGACACCTCAGGGTCCAAAACTCACAAGTTAAAAAAAAGGGCATAGCAAAGCAACTTGTGTCCAAGTTTCAACTTTTCGATCGTTTCCATTTCGGAGATACACACGATGTAAGTCAAGCAATTTGAATAGCCCAAAAATTAGCCTTAAACAAGTGTCTGAGGTAAAATTGTTATACCTAAAGTTTTAGAACTCCAAATTGAGTGCCACCAATTGCATTGAAAAGAAGATGAAACAAAGTACTTTTGTTATCAATCTCATATGCGCAACTGAAAAATTGTACACGAGACAGTCTATACAACTTCGCCTTTCCAAGAAAGCCAAAATAAAAAAAAAACTACCATATTTTTTTGCTTGTCACGTCAAATTTAGTGAAACCTATGGAATTGTAGAGTAGACATATCAAGCTACTACAGAGTAAAAAAATTATACTTAGAGACACATAAATTTCAAAGTCACAAAAAATCTCCAGACCGTCTCCCTATAAGGGTTTTTTGAGTAATGCTTATTTCAAAATTTTGGCCTCAAACACTACTTTCAAAAAGATTTGTAGTTTAGAGTGCAAACCTCATTCTCACATAACCATCCCATGGGTAAAAGGTACTCCTCCCTATAGACCACCATTCAAGACCGCAAGAAACATGAACACACATCCTAATGCCCAAAGGGTTGATGACCTTGAAGGAAAATATAGCAGTCTTTAAGTAAACATCCAAGGCAATCAAGGTCGAATGAAGGAACTTAAGAATGAAGTAGGAAACCTAGATCAAAAGTTGGATGAGAAGTTGGAAAAGATAAAAGAATCACTGAATCGACTAACATCTCATCGCATGTTAGAAGAGGTCCTTTAGGATACACAAAACAGTGAGACACACTAGGAAGGAACATCTTGCTCAGGACTATTTAACCACCAACAACACTCTTTGGGGCCTGACAACCCTAACCCACACTCCATGGATAATAACACCTGGAACCACTTTCCTAAGGTAGACATGAACAAGTTTGATGGTTCTAACCCTTCAGGAAGGGATACACGGATGGAACGCTACTTCGCACTTCATGATATTACTAATAAAAGTTAAAACATAGGGTGGGGGGTTTCTATTTGAATCTAGAACAATGTAAATGGTGGGAGTGGCATAAAAAATCCTATGGGCGCCTCATTCCCTAGACTTTATTTGTTAAATCTCTCCATGACTGGTACGAGTTAGATACTTGCTATTTGGGACGAGTTACCAAGTTATGTCAAATAGGGTAAGTCGTAAATTTTATCCCTGCCTTTGAACAATTAGCCATCCGCACAAAGAAATTAACAAATTCTCTCTAAAATGAATGTTTCATTAGTGACCTCAAGGAGGCAATTCAAGCACAAGTCAAAATGTAGCAACCTGCTACCTGGTTAGAAGCAACTCAGAGGGCTCTAGAATCAAAGATGGTGATCAATGCACATACCAACAAACCACCTTTCATCCCCCGCTCATGCCCTATGCAAGTCAATTCCTCAAGCACAAATCATTTTTCTCCCTTGAAAGTACAAAAGTTATCTACAACAAAAATGACAGAACGACAAAGACGGATGTTTCTATACTTGTGATGAAAATTATGCTCTAGAGCATAAATGTAAAGAACATAAGTTATTTCAAATTGATGTGTCTACTCGTACCCATTTTGAAGACATCATTGTGGAAGATACTCCTAAGTTTGAGGATGATGACAAAACAACC
>LPNX010457299.1:107114-150009 GCA_001517045.1 Pseudotsuga menziesii | reverse complement strand
TAAAGGTCTCCAAGTGGCTCCCCTGAAATCACAAGTCACCCATCAGATATAAAAATTATTAAAGAAAGGCCACTCTAGAATTATTGCTCAACTCCATGCCATCCAGCCTCTAGATAACACTGCACCAGAAATCCAACATGACTTACAAAGGGTTTTGGGCAAACATCAACATGTCTTTGAGACACCAAAGGATTTACCCCAATCTAGAGACGAGCATGATCATGTTATTCCCTTGATTCTAGGAAGTCGACCACCAAATGTACGACCATATAGGCACCCATTTGCACAAAAGAAATTGAAAAGATCATTCATGAGCAATTGGAGGCAAAATCCATTCATCCCAATGCTAGCACATATTCATCCCAGCGGTCATGATTTTAAAAAAAGGGTGAGCAAGACCACAAGTAGTTGGAATTGGGCTATTGAAGTACTATATAGAGAGTAGTAAGATATGTAATGTAAGCCAAGAATTGTCAATGTATTTGGAGCTAGTGCTATTGGAGGTTTCCCCCTTGAAGAGGCAAGTGAACATTGTTATCTATTTTCCTTGTATTTATTTATTTTCTAAGATTTTTTGGGTTTAAGCATATTACATGAGTTCACCGTGTTAAGAGCTATTATAGAAACATTAGCATAAACATCGATGCCAATTTGGCAGTAGATGGATTACAAGTGTCATTAAAAAACTCTTACGCTATAGGATCTGAAAGCTAGGCCCTTTAAGCTAGTAAAGGCTTAAAAAAGGATTCAAAATAGTAAGAGCTAAGTAATTCTAAGATAATATTAATTTTCTTTCTGTCAGCTGCTTTGTTCCTGCCTGCTCCAAGAAAACATGAAGTTTAATTCCATAAGATCATCAGAATGCACAAAGCATGTTATAAGCAGCTTTGTCCAAGTTGCATACAAAGAGCATGTTAATTCTCTCAAAGCCTCAAACTGCCTATTCTCTCAAAGCCTCAAACTGTTATTTGTTGGACATCCATATTTTTGGTCAATTCTATTTTTGTAAATGGAGGTGAAGAGTCTGTTAATTTATAGACAAAAAGTTCTCGTGAAAAATAAAATAACGTTATCTATTCAAGGCAGACTATTCTCCCTCTCTTCCAAAAAAAATCCTAAAGTACAGTTGCTAAAGCTAGACTGGTAGAAGTCTGCCCTCTATTCAAGGTAGGCAGAGATAGACAATAGATTTTTCACGATTCATCCCTCTCCTGTCATCTGTTTTTGTCAACTCTGTTGAATTTGGAACCTTCCAAATTCTGTAGGAAATATGGATAATTAATAAATATGAACAGATCTTAGAATTGGTAAGCTCAAACTCAAAATCAAATGAAATTTATAATCAATCTTCAAACACAATCAAAATCAAACAAAGTTCATAATCACTTGTAAAAAAATTAAAAAAATTGTCAAATCAAAATCAAACAAAGTTTATAATCACTCGCAAAAAAATTAAAATAAAATGTCATTGACCATACCAAGGTCCCTCAATGCTACTGTTTTACTAAAGCCTTGCAGCTTCACTTCCCCATGAGCACAGATGCCCGTTCTATTACTATTTTACTAAATCCTCGCAAACTCACATATCCATTCCCCATATGCTTATTCAATGGAACTTAAGTGCCTTATTAAAGACCAGTTTGATCTTTTGGTGTCAATTTATGTTTGAAGTGCAGAGATAAGGTTGAATCTATATAGGTCCTCTGGTCTGTCCACTCTTGCAAGGTCACACCTGGGTTTAGTTCGATTCCGTAGGGCCTCTGGCGTGTCTCTGCCTTGCAAGTTCAATTCTACATGGGGATGCGTGCTTATTAACCGCCTCGCCCAAAACCCCGGTTTGTCTTTCTGTGTGGATTTACGTGAAGGCAGAGTTTCTACTATTGGATCTTGCGAGTGCTAGCAGGCTTGGTTCGATATGAAGCCAAAGCCATGCTGTTCAAAATAAATTCTCCCCTTTTGTGCCCTTTGTTTTCTGGTAGGCAAAGGTTGTCTCTTGCCTGAAAAAGGAAGGGCTTAGCTGGGTTGTAAGAAAGCAAAAAAGAAACCATTCGTTCAGATACAACCAAAATTAGTTATCCAAGTGTCACCTGGTACATCTAGGCAGCTGTGAGAATTCATAGACCATTCTTCCCTAGCCACCGTGGATAAAGAAATGCCCAAGAGAATTCTCTGGAGCATTATAGCAAAAAAATTATACTCCTGACAATTCAGTTAATTAGACGCCACAAAGACCCTTATTTCCTATCCACTGGGTTTTTGAAAAAATAAGCTTTTCCTTCTTTGTAGAAAAAATATCCTACTCCCTAGCGGATAAGCACCACTATGTGATTAATTGCCACCATTTTAGGCTATGATCCAGATGTTGAATACATAACAAAAGTTTCTGAAATTAGTTGAGAAGATGATTTGATATACCATTTATTGCCAAAAGTATAAGGAAGCTTCATGTTGTTTCTTGACTCGATCAACTCCGCGTTCTTCACGAAAGCATTGAATCTGTGCACAAGCTCGTGGACTGAATCGTACCTCTTCCCATACCTGCACAAGATTGAAAGAAAAAAAATTAAACTCTAACTGGATGCCATTTTAACTGATTGACAAGGCGGCCATGAATCCGATTTAGCTATCAAAACCATTTGAATCAATAACAGCGGGCAGAGACCTGAGGGCAAACTCCGCAAACTGTAGAGACTTGGGATTGGTTCCCAAGACCTTAAAGAGATTTGACTCTAGGTCCTGGATCTTATCAGTGACCATATCTGACAGGATTCATGTAATACATTAAGATAGAGCAGCACGAGAATATCATGACCAACACCACTATTCAAAACAATTGGTCTTACATAAGTTACTGCAACATCCTAGTTATTCAAGCATGGATGTTGAGGTAAAAATGAATTGGGCCTTGTATTCCTGACTTAGGACAGTACTTGGACTGTTCAAAAGTGATCTCATGAAGCATGATTATTAGCAGTTTAACCAAATTACTTAACTTACACAAAGCAACCTTACTGTTTAGCCTTTGTATCTTTTCCAAGTGCATAAAAAATAAAATCCCAGATTTCCAAAGAGTTTGATAATAGTAATTTACATATCGATGTCAGACTGTCTGTAGCTTTCACACTAATGATTAGAAGACCTTTTGGCCCACCCCCTTGGACTGAGTAGTAATAGCTGGTGATGAAATTTGATCCCAATGGGAGCCTGTGAAGAGCAAGAAAATCACAAAATTGTGTGCCTAGATAATACCTTACTTGATATTATACAGAAACATGCTCGCAGGATTTCTGCATAGTGAGAATGATCAACATGCTACAGTCTTTTGGTGCAAACTTGGAAAAATGCTCATCACAGGGGCCCAAAATTTCCCCAAGTATATATATTCCTTATCTTTTATATTCCAAACAAGAAAGCATTGTTAGTAAAATCAGAAAATGGCATGCAGCCATCCACTAATGCCAAATTAGCCAAATAAGGGTTGAGATTCGAACATTGCTTTCTTGCATGCTCAGGAATCAGCTTCTGAAGAAGCTCAGGAGTAGCTCCCTTAATTTCTGCGAGAAAGTTCTAGCATATAAATTTAATAAAAGAGAATACTATTTATGAGACAATCACAGAAAAACTAACATCAGGCAAAAAACAACAGCAACATTATAGTATTACCCTGTTGTTTGAAGTTGAAAAGCAAGGGTAGAGGGCGCCCATTGGGCAAGCAAGCATTGGGATCTCGAAGCTCATCAAAGAAAGGATGTACACAAGATTCAAGCTGCAGCAGAGTAATTGCATTGCCATGTCTCAATCAAAAAACATGGAAAAAGGAATCATGTGAAAGACTGGTATAAAAGAAAAACTTAAATCCATGTTATTCATTTAATTACTTACAACAGTGCAACGAAGGTTTGGCGAGTACTGAAGAAGTCTAGAAACCAGATCTGTAGCTTCTGGAGGTGTAAGCTTGTGAAAATCTAAGAAAACAAGTCTGTTAATTTTTAAACTTACTGCGAAAGGAGAAGTTATCAAATATTAAATGAAAATGAAGATAAGTATATGAACCTTGTGCCAAGGGTGAGCCTTAATCTGTGGAAACCCAAACTCGTTATAATTTGGATTCATACATTTGAATTCCTTGCATGTTGGAGTTCCAAGGATCTACAGCCATAAACACACGTAGACCAAAACATTATACAATATTATAAACCTCAATATTCTCCAATTTCCTGTCATGTAGCAAAGTCTAATATTAACCCACGATAGTAACATTTTCTTACCTTGACAATCTCCCCTAACTAATCTATTGCAGTCTCACCAGGAAATAACGGCTGGACAAAATTACAGATCATAACATGTAAGTATGGTGTCCTAGAGAAGACTGCAAACTGAAAACTCAGTATTGCTGCCTCCTCTGGAAAGAAAGCCTTTATTCTCAAATTGGAAACAATCCACTTACCTGACCAAGAAGCAGCTCAACCAATACAAAACCCATGGACCAGATATCAATAGCAGAAGTATACTCAGTGGCACCAAATATAAGCTCAAGGGCTCTATAGTAACGGGAGCAAATGTACGATATGTTTGGCTCACCTTTTACCTGATAAGAAGTGAATAAGCATATTAGTATAGCATCTATATACAGAGTAATGAAGTTCTACATTAAATAGAGACATATCACAAATACCTCAAATCTTAGCATCCCAAGTTCTTTGAACAAAATTTAAGTTTCTAATAGTTACAAATTCCACGGCACATTGAACACTACCATCAAATAATCCAAAACAGTTTAGGAATCTACTAGTTATACTTCACAAACAACTCACCAGAGCTTTTGCACTTCCAAAATCACATAGCTTTAGCTGATGATTGTGAGGATTGACCTGTTTGATACAATATTTCGGAAATGTTAAAGTTTAAATCTTTGAAAATTTTATTGAGATACAAAAACAAAGCAACTTAGATAAACAGAATAAGCTAATATAAGCTAATAGCAGATGCAGCAATGGCCGATGCCAACAAAGTACTCATAACTATGGATAGGATGCGAGCCATGGCGGCCGAAATTCTTGGAACCTCTGAATGCTTTAATGATAGTCATGGGGTAAACTTATGCAGCAGAGATAGAGTCATAGACAAACTCCATAAGATCAGTTCTAGCGAAAGATAGCACATGGAACATAGGAAAAATAGTTCCAGTGCAAGATAACCATATGAAATGTAACCAAAATGCATTGGGAGTAATTTCAGAGCAGAAGATGCATATAGATCATGGATAAGTTGCATTACAAACAGTCACAGAGATATATAATTGCATTTAAAATGTTTCCAATGCCAGATTTGCAGTGAGATATAAACTAAATGTATGGAAAACGATTGCAAAACAAGTTATGAATAAGAAATCTAGGAAAAATCCACATCTAAGGAGGATCTGAAAGCTAGGCCCTTTAAGCTAGTAAAGGCTTAAAAAAGGATTCAAAACAGTAAGAGCTTAGTAATTCTAAGATAATATTAATTTTCTTTTTGTCAGCTGTAGGATATATAATATTAACAAACTCTTACGCTGTTATGGCCTCATTGAGAAATTTCTCCCTCAAACATTATTCTTGTCTTGGTTTTACAAAATTCCTTTGGTTTCTGCTACTCGTCCACCTTTGCTTTGTTTTCTTTGTTACAGATTCTACAGATGGGGAACTCAAAGTAATATGGGTGGGGCTACACTTAATGGATTAATGGATTAGCATAGGGTTCTTACCCTTTTGAGATGGAACCACATAAGAAATGCTTGATATGGTGATCTGGGGAAAATATTTTTTTCTATAAACCCTAGGGCATTCCTAGATGTGTAGCAGTGATTGTAAAATCCAAATTCATAGGTGAATATAAGTATATTATCAATAATTACTTCCATGATTCCATCAAGTTCCTTGCTATCTCTATCGGTCCACCATGCCCGTTGTGCAACGTAGTGTGAACATCTGCCTGCGATGTCTGCAATGGTTAGACGCCCAAGGAAAGTGTATTCTTTAGACATTTCGTAACCCATGAAAACCTTTTTTAGCACCAAAGAACATATTAATATCAGCTCTTGCATATGCTACTGGAAAAAATACTGAACCAATCACAAAAACTGCAGTATCTCGATTTACTTAACCAATTGAAGAATCATTTGTTGGATTTGCCAAAATTCGAATCGTGAGAAAACTCTTCCAACATTCATCAAAAATTTTAAATGAAAGGTGTTGGGTATTGTAAAACTTATCTCCACTGACATGACACAAGCGCGGTAAAGGGGCGTCTATCTCCACTTCCATGACACAAGTGTTGTAAAGGGGCGTCTATCTCCGCTGCCATGCCAAAAGCGTAGAACCAATGGACCCACCACAACGAGGAGGGAGGGCAGTAGAACCGCGAACCTGGTAGTGAGGATGAACCGTCAACAAAATGGACAAGCCCATGGCAGATTTTCAGGAGAATGATAGGGTATAAGCACGGTATAAGTGGCAATAGAGAGACAACGAATAGGTAACTGTGGCCCAGAAACCTGACCCCGGGGGGAAAACGTCTGGTCCAGTCGGTCGTTCTTCTGAAGCTTGGGCATTACAGCAATCCCCACACAGAAATCTGAGGGCATTTCCCATGGAAAATCAATGTATCTTCTCTGTTGACACTCGCAGGCGAAATGGGCGGTTCTGACAAACTCAACAGTCACGGCAAAGCCCATGAACCTTAAAACACACGGAGGACCAGCGGATCGAGAAGACCACACGCGGAGGACCACCGGATCGTCAACAAGACACACGGAGGAGCAGGATTCAGTGCATAGACGACGAAAAGCTACAGTTGTCTTCCGAACTTCTTCGGATAAAAACACCTAACGGCGTAAATATTCCAAATCAGCACCACCAATCGTGTGGCTTGTAATGGGGTCCTTCGGTGTTGGAATTTGGTGGTACTTCATCCGTTGTACTGATTTTTGTTGGTACATATTTTATTTCTAACTCTTAGTCCTTGAAATATTACTCTTCAATAATACTTTTATTAATGGTTCTTAATTGTTTTATTTATTTAGTTAGTTTTGTTTGGTTGATTTTGTGAAAAAATCGTGATATATAGAAAGTTAGAGGTGATATATAAAAAGTTAAAGGGGAGTTGAATTTGCTATGAAAACCATTGTATATTATAATGAAAGTTATTTAGCCTTACACTAATTATAATAAGAGATTTGTACCTTCTTAGTAATGTATAATTTTTGCTAAGTATAATTGATCTAGTAGTGGTTACAGATAAATTAATCATCCTTCTACGAGATGGAAAACTAAAAGAATAAATAGAAGGCTATGCACACAATTCCATTTGTGGTACAAACACTAACTACACGAAAGCCGATATGGAATAAAAATGAGACTCAAACATATTTGTATTCAATCTTTTACGAAGGAGAAGAACTTGAATTGTGAGCACTATTTTTCTGGGGCCGAGACCTGTAGGAAATAACATAGCTAATCATTGACCCTATGGCCACCAAAGCATACAAGTTGATTAATAAATTAGAATGGTTGTGCCTCAAGTGTCAAGCTTTGTGGGCAATGTTTCAATGACACCACAACCACCTCCTCCTCTACCTCCTCCAATTTTATAACTACCTCAGGTTAATATCAACTATAATGACATTTTAAAAAATGAATAAAGAATCAAAAATACATTTTGATATCAACCCGGTCATTATTCACGACGAGTAATCAAACTTTTTAGTTGTAAAAGACGTGGAAAATGCCTTGTGACGGGCATTTTTCCCATCAAATTCCAACTGTGGGTCCTTTCAAGGATTCAACATTTTATTGTAAAAGTTCATCCATAAATGAAATCTACATGTCTTAATATACTTTAAAAGAAACGACTAGCTCAAGTTTTTTGGGGTAGAACGGGGAAATTTAATATACAATGACCAACTAATATGGTTGCTCCCCCATGTGCTTACGAGGTGCCTAAGTTGACTAAGAGAAATCACAAGTTCCAAACTCTACCTGTAGGGCCCTACACAGTTACAACTCTTTAAGGTGTTAATCATTATTGCCCACTAATTTTGCATGTATATTAAAATTTCACTTTCCAACCCTACTCATACTAAATTCCAAGCTATAAAACCTGAATCCTAGTATTTGTCATTTTCCTGCACTATGTATGACACCATAATTATTGCAATGCGATTGTAATGTCCCCATACCCCATAATACAGATTATTAAAAAAATTTGCCTCAAGAACCCTTGTTCCCTTTTCAAACACTAGGCATGGATGTTAACTCACACTTCCACCTTCATTTCCAAGCTTAGGAACCCCTGCAAATCACTGCAGCAGTCGTTCCACCCTGAACAAATCCCTTCTGCGACTAGAATGACTTATTTCGCACTGAACATGTCTTTTCGCAGTTTGCATTCCGCACTTTCACACTTCCTCCCTTCTGACCTCGGAAATCGAAAATCGAAAATATAAAGTTCGACGGACAATACTTAATCTCTCTTCCACCTTCTGCCTCCCACACTTCCGCTCTTTGCCTTCCGCACTTCAGAACTCAAAAATCAGAAATTCCAAGTTTGACGGAACACTTCAACGACCCTTCCGCCTTCCGCACCTCGGAACTCTGAAATCAGAAACTCAAATGTGTGACGAAACATTCGACGACATTTCCGCCTCCGCACTTTAGAACTCGAAAATCAGAAACATAACTCTCAACGGAGTCTTTCAACCACTATTCTACCTTTCACCCTTCCGCCTTTTGCATTTCAGAACTCGAAAGTCAGAAAACTATCAAATGACGGAACCTCTATCCTCGTTTCCTCCTTCCGCCTTTCCGCCCTCCAGTGCGAAACTAGGGAATTGGAAGACCAAATCTTTACGTTAACCTTTTTTTGAATTTCCATCTTCCTCCTTCTGCCTTGATCCCGGAAGCCGGAAAACTCACTTTCTACTTGGATTCAAGCTTCAATTTCCCACCTCTCGCATTCCTCCTTCCACTGCAGATCCCGAGGTGCAGAAACACCATAATTTGCCTTGTGCAACTTTCCCTTTTCCGGTTTTCGTCTTCCACAGGAGGATTCCAAGGGGTGGAAACACTAAGTTAGATGCATTCTGACCTCTTTACAGGCTTCTAGCCTCCATGAGCTTAGGAAATTGCATTACCAAAAACACAAGGCATATACAAAAGTAAAATGCATAAAACATAAAAGGCATAAATAAGCAATTACAGGGACATTCATACACAAGTAAACCTCTACTTGATCATCAACAAGCATGGCAACATGAACATAGCAATCCATCATATTCATAAGCATTCTACACAACCAGTATAGTCATTCATAAGCAACTGCATTGCATAAACAGAGTGACATAGATACTTATCTTGATGATTAAGTTGTTCTGTAACCAGCTATGTTGTTGCAACGTTCCACCCAACCATAGGCCAGTGTGTTCATTAATCTCTCAACACACTGCCACCCCCGAGCTGGGAATGATTTCCACAAGGGACTAGGGAACAACATGCTTACACACATCCAACACACATTGGAACACAGTAAAACCAACTAACAGTTGGGCTTATCAGGCTGCTAAGGCAATGGATAGGTAGAAGTGTTGGGCTAGTGAGCTCAACCCCAGAGCTAAGGATACCTACACTAGATCTGGCTTGGTCTCCACGACTCCACCCCACCCTACACAAGGAAGTATTCATTTCTTCGCTTATACAGTCCTTCAGGCCATACCTTCCCTCTAGTGCTCACGCGGGTGTGCAGGTCGGATTTACCAGCCCCTCTTGATCTGTTTGTATGGTTCTTCTCTTTACTGGGCTTATCAACCAATTCTGGCTCTACTCCACTACTAAGCCTTCAAACCAAAATAAGGATGCACTACATAGCAATCCACATGTAAAACACAGCCACACATGCTTCACTATGTAACACAGAGAAAATTACTGCGGAACCACTTGTCCGCGGTTCTAGCTAGCATAACCATGCATAATCATGAGTGAACAACTCATGTGTCCCTCATGTATAATGATCCTGAATGATAATGAACAAAATGCCTTCTTCCTGAATCGAATTCCCAAAATGTCACTCTAAAAAAACACTCCAGAGCTATACTTCTGCATGCAGGGTAGTCGAACCACCACACTACGCGTCTCCAGAGAAAAATGAACAATCTAGGAGTGAATGAATGATAGAATGAACAAAAATGCATAGGTAAAAACCCGATAATGGACTGGGAATGCATTCCCGTGGGTTTACTTATTGCAGAAGCAAGAATACGATGTCTGTAGATTGCAGGTTTGTAGGCTTGCTCAGCCAAGCCATTAGACTGCCATGCCTTGCTCTTCCCAAGGCATTAACTGCCTCAACCAACTTTTGGAAGAAATTAATGATTGAGGACAGAGTACAAAAGTAGCTGAAGGTTCATGGGTTTTCCCATTGACATCTGGTTACACCCTATTGGCTCAAGGGTTGACTCACTCCCCACCCTATGCCCTTGTGGAATCATGCCCCCATCTCTTTCATGTTGTAATTCCATAGCTAGCTGTGGTATTTTATTAATTTGTACATTTACATGATATATCAAAAGATATATACTGTGCTTGGCTTAGCACTATCACCATAGGTATCAGCCTTAATCACCTATCCACAAAACATTCATCAATGGCAGGGCCTTGGCCTTGAGCTCCTCACCATGATTTTCATACAATATTTACATTACGTGCAATTAAATACCATGGGGTCAAAACTGGGGTATTACAATCTCCTTGTTAGAATAATCAACCCATAGTTACCCATATTTGACATTAATTAAATCATTTTTGTGTTATTACTGGATTCCTATTCCCTTTCTTATGCTAGTTGACTTCTACATGTTCCTAGAAGTCAATGCTTGCTAAAATGGGTCATGGAGCGCTTTGGAATCATCCTGGAAGCATATTTAGCATGTTTTCTTTATTCTTGGTTCCTTAAGGCGCATATCTATTTTTTCTGAAAGCTGCATTGCTTTACAACAGTTTTAAGGCATCAAGGAAAAGCTAGTCTAGGGGAACTTGCCTTGTTTTTTGACCATGTCATCCTCCTTCCTTTTCTCCATACAAAATCATGAATGAGTTGTCTTTCCACCACTTATTATCTTTCCCACTTGCTTTAGCTAATTCGTGAGGATCTTCATGGATTTGGAAAGTCCTTTTTTCACCTATGGGGGATTTGACTTGTTTTAGTAAGCCCGCTTTTTTACCAATTCGAATAACAACCTAGTGCTTTTGAATCTCTCATGTAATTATATATTTGAGCAACCTATTTTTTCATATGGTTGGATAATGTACACTTATTCAATACAGGATTAAGTTATGCTCCAATTTCAGTCTCCTTTTGTGTGAATTTTGCATGTTTGATTAGAAATTTTGTGAGTGTAATTGATCTATCTCTTGGGTTTGATTTCTACATGGTATCAGAGCATTTGTAGATCGATTTATCTCCTTCCAAATTTTTATTGCAGGTTTGAGATCACTGACTAGGAGCGCATTCTGCTAATTAAAGGGCATAAGAGCTGAGATATGGACCAATCTCAAAGGATCATCTTGACTCCATTCAATTTCTTCGAATGGAAAGCTGAGATGGAGATATTGTTGAGATCGAAAGGTCTCTACAGGGTTACCATGGCTACTAAGGCAGAGCCCAATGCAGCTGTAGAGAAAATTAAATGGCACAACAGGAGGGATGAGGCCTATGGTCGTTTGTGTCTGAGTATTTCAAGAGACCTCCTCTTTCATCTTGATTCATTGACATCTCCTAATGAGGTGTGGGAGAAGCTTGAAGATCTTTTTGGAAAGACAGATGAGATGAGAGGACATCGAATCGAGAATGAATTGATCTCCTTGAATCCTAGTAACTTCGAATCATTGCAACTCTATTTTACCATGTTTAAGGCCCTTGTTTTGTAGTTAAAACAATGTGGGATTGAAAAGAAGGAGGAGCAATTAGTTTTGACCATTCTCTCAAAGCTTGGTCCTAACTATTCAGTGTTTGCTTCGACCTTCTATGCCACTAAATTGATAAATCGAACCTGGAAGATGCCTAAGCTTGTTGAGTTCATGGAATCCCTCACTCAAGAGAAAGATAAATTGGTGATGATGGGCACCATAAAACCTTCTAAAGACCAAGCTTTGGTTGATGGAAATTTGAAGGTGGATTAAAAAAGCAAGAAAAAAGCTAAAAAGCCACCCAAGAAAAAGAGAGAAGGCAAAGTCTCAAGAGGAGTCCTCATGCTCTAAGAAGAACCCCCAGAAGAAGAAGAACAAAGGATAAATGAGCAAGTGCACATACTGCAGTAAGGGATATCATCCTGAGAGCTCTTGTATGAAAAAGCAGATAGACATGTTGACCCAACTCCTGGAGAAGAACAACATCTCCCTTCCTGATTACTCAAAGAAGAGGGAAGGAGGATCAAATTCAGAAGACAAGGAGAGAGTACATGCCTTGGTTGCTGGCACCTCAAGCTCACCTAGCTTCATCATTGATTCTAGAGCTTCGAGACATATGGTTTCGACAAGAGAGATTTTTCCTCTCTTGACATGTCATAAGGTCCACCAATAGTTTTGGGAGATAACTCTTTGACTGACAGTATGAGAAAGGGTAGGATTGATCTTAACCATGGTAATTTCAATAATGTGTTGTATGTTCCAGGTATTTCCTATAATATCTTGTCAGTGTATCAGATGAATCACATTAGGTCTCTAAAGAAAGTCATCTTCTCTCCCAATGAAGTTGAAATCACTGATATTTTGAATGGTAAAGTCATAGCACAAGGTGTTATTGATCACACTTCGAAGGTATACAAGTTTTCCCATTTTCTACCCTACTCAAACCCCTCTTCTCTTCTTACTCATGATAATGAAGCAAGCAAGCTTTGGCATGAAAGATTTGGCCATATTAACTACAAGTATATTTCTGATTTGAGTGACAAAGACATGGTCATAGGGTTACCAAAGATCAAGTTTTCTAAGGGACTCTGTCAAGGTTGTATCCTAGGAAAACATCCAGAGCACAAGTATGAGAGAACTAGTCATGAGAGAACCTCTGCACCTCTTGAGTTGATCCACAGTGACATTGCTGGTCCGTTCCCTCATATGTCCATGAGTCAAGACAAATATGCACTCACCTTCATAGATGACTTTTCCAGGTATTGTTGGGTTCACTTCCTAAAGAATAAGTCTAAAGTTTTTGACCTCTTGAAAGTCTTTAGAGCCTTGGTTGAAAACCAGTCTGGGAGGAAACTCAAGATCCTCAGATCTGACAATGGTGGTGAGTATGTCAATTCTGAGTTCATCCAGTATTGCAAAGATGCAGGTATCCCGATGCAACATTCTATTCCTTACACAGCACAACAAAATGGTGTTGCTGAGAGAAAGAACAAATCACTAAAGGAGATGGAAACTTGCATGATGGAGGCTAAAACTTTGCCACCAAATTTTTGGGCTGAGGCTATAAACTGTGCATCCTATATCCAAAATAGGGTGCCACATAAGCAGCTTGATGGTATGACTCCTTTCGAAGCTTCGAGTGGTCATAAGCCAAATGTGACCCATTTCGGGATTTTTGGCTCAAAGGCTTGGGCTAGAATTCCAACTGAAAAGAGGAAGGCTTTGCAACCCCAAATCCAAGAGTGCCTATTTGTTGGGTATTCTGAAGATTCAAAAGGATACAAGCTGATCAACTTGAGCATTAACAAAGCTTTCATTGAAAGAAGTGTTCAGTTCGAAGAAGAGCCTTTAGCAGCCGTTGAAGTTGGAGAGTCCTCTTCACCACCACAACCATTGATTGTAAGTGAAGAGACTAATGAGTTCGCTAATTTTGATATGTCTGATAATGATGAATTAATTTCATATCCTAACATCCCTACAAGACCAAAGCGGGCAGCAAGGACCATTCATGCAGCTGGGGAACTAGTTGGAAATCCTAATGACACTAGGAGGACTAGATCTCCATTTGAGAGTGCCCTTTGTGTGAAAGATCCACTCTTTGCCGAGAAGTGTTATTTGATGATAGATTCTGATCCATAGACATATGAAGATGCAACACATGATCCAATATGGAAAACAACCATGAAATAAGAATTCAGCTTGCTCCAGAAGAACAATACATGAGAACTGGTTGATCTCCCCCCAAGGAGGAAGCTAGTGAAGTGTAAGTGGGTTTTTAAAACTAATTTTGTTGCTGATGGTTCACCTTTGAAATATAAGGAAATATTGGTAGCCAAGGGATACTCTCAGGTACATGGTATTGACTACAATGATACCTTTGCACTAGTGGCAAAGATGGACTCCATAAGGTTTGCTCTAGCCATTGCAACTTCAAAGCAATGGGAGGTACATCACATGGATGTAAAGTGTGCCTTTTTGAATGGAGATATATATATGCAGCAACCAGAAGGTTTTGTATCTAATCCATCTTTTGTGTGTAGGTTAAATAAATCATTGTATGGGCTCAAGCAAGCCCCTAGGGCTTGCTATGCCAAGATTGATGGTTTTCTGTTGTCAATGAGTTTTGTTCGATGCAAGTCTGATCCTAATGTCTATTTGAAGCTGATTCACAGTTATTTAATGATTATTGTTCTCTATGTGGATGACCTACTGATTACAGGAAGTTCAAAGAAAGAGATTGCCTCCTTGAAGGATGTAATAAACCATGCCTTTTCTATGACAAATTTGGGATTGTTGAGCCAATTCTTGGGTCTCGAAATTGCTCAACCCCAACATGGAATCAAGGTTCATTAGTAAAATTATACCTCATATTTTCTCACCAAGTTCAGCATGAAAGATTGCAAACCAAGAAATACTTCATTCCTTTCAGGAGTTAAGCTTGAAGAAGCAGGTTCTTCTCTTATGGTAAATAATACACTGTATAGGCAGTTGATTGGGTGTTTGCTTTATCTTACACATACTCGACTTGAATTATCGTATGCAATTAGCGTGGCTTCAAGATACATGGATCAGCCTCATGAGATCCATTGGAGAGTAGCCAAGAGGATCCTAAACTTTGTTCAGGGAACATGGACCCATGATATTTTCTACAAAGCAAAATCTGACTTACAGCTAGTTGGATTTACTAATGGTGATTGGGCAAGTGACAACATAGATCAAAAGTATACCTCAGGAGATGTGTTCATGCTTGCAGAAGGACCAATCAACTGGTCAAGTAAGAAGTAGAGTGCCATAACACTCTCATCTATAGAGGCAATGTATAGAGGAGTTGTAAATACAACTACTCAATATTTATGGTTGCAGGGGATACTTGGAGAACGTGGTTTCGAATCAAAGTTTTCAACAGTCATCTATTGTGACAATCAAAGCACCATTCAAATCTCCACTGATCCTATTCAAAGATGAAGAACCAAGCACATTGAGATCCATATGCACTATATCAGGGAGCTTATGCATGATGGTACCATTGCTCTACTCTACTACGCATCTTCAGAACAAGTAGCATATATCTTCACCAAAGTATTATGTGAGAAGACCTTCAGTAATCTCAAATCACTGCTGGGGATTTTTTATCATGTGGTGAAGTATGATTGATAACAATATTTCCAAAATTTTGTTTCCTATCCATGTTTAAGGGAGGATTTTCCCACTAGGTTTTTGCCTCTTTCCTTGGTTGTATGGACATGCAGTATGTAAAAGGGTGACTAAGCCTTGTTGCTAGGCCCTATAATTTTCTGATATTTACTCATAAAGTCAGGATTAAGGGGGGGTGTTAGAATAATCAACCCATAGTTACCCATATTTGACATTAATTAAATCATTTTGTCTTATTCCTAGATTCCCTCTCTATGCTAGTTGACTTCTAAATGTTCCTAAAAGTCAATACTTGCTAAACTGGGTCTTGAAGCGCTTTGGAATCATCCTGGAAACATATTTAGCATGTCTGCTTTATTCCTGGTTTCTTAAAGCACATAATTACTTTTTCTGAAAGCTGCCTTGATTTACAACAGTTTTAAGGCATAAAAGAAAATCTAGTCTAGGGGAACTTGCCTTGTTTTTTTACCACATCATCCTCCTTCCTTTTCTCCATACAAAAGCATGAATGAGTTTTCTTTCCACCACTTATTATCTTGCCCACTTGCTTTAGCTAATTCATGAGGATCTTCATGGATTTGGAAATTCCTTTTTGCACCTATGGGGGATTTGACTTGTTTTAGTAAGCCCTCTTTTCGGCCAATTCGAATAGTGACCTAGTGCTTTCGAATCTCTCATGTAATTATATATTTGAGCAGCCTATTACTTCATATGGTTGGATAATGTACACTTATTCAATACAGGATTAAGTTATGCTCCAATTTTAGTCTCCTTTTGTGTGAATTTTGCATGTTTGATTAGCAATTTTATGAGTGTAATTGATCTATCTCTTGGGTTCAATTTCCACACCCCTCCCCCTTCAATTAGCACTTCCCTCAGTTCCTTACAACTTAAACAAAAATGCTACATCGGCACCACCCTCGGTGCTCCGCAAAATTGAACAAAAATGGACGTGCCAATCGCATGGCATCCTCTAGCCCTCAGGTAGCCTCATACAGACTGTAGTGCTCCAATTTCACCTTTACCTGTCCAACGGTTTGATTCTGGAGCACTGTGACCTTCTTGTCGAGGATGCGCAATGGCTCGGTTTGGAACTCTCCCTTGGGTTCCACCTGAATCACATCCCAATCAATCACATAGTTAGGATCATGTACATATTTTTTAAGAAAGAAACATGAAAAACATTATGAGCCCTAGTGCTAGCAGGCAATGCAAGTCTATATGCAACTGGCCCTATTCTTTCAAGCACTTCAAACAGCCCACAGTATCTAGGAGACAACTTGGTACAACTTCCAAGCTTCAAGGAACTCTTCCTTGCCCTCACTTTGAGGTAAACATTATCACCAACACTGAACTCTCTGTCCACCCTATGCTTATCTGCATAGCTCTTTTGTCTGTCCTAGGCTGCTTTCAGATTTTGTCTGATCTTTGCAACCTCCTGCTCCATCTCCTTGAGAAATTCTGGACCAAGCACAATCCTGTTCACTGGATTATCCCATGTCACAGGTGTCCTACACTTTCTTCCATACAAAGCTTCATAAGGACTCATCCCCAATGATGCTTGTTGTCCATTATTATAAGAAAAATATACCAAGTTTAAGTAATCTTCCCACTTGGACGGTTTGTTTATCATATACATGCGAAGCATGTCTTCCAGCACTTGATTCACTCTCTCTGTTTGTCCATTAGTCTGAGGATGGTAGGCAGTGTTGAAGTTCAACTTTGTACCCAAATCTGCAAACAAACCCTTCCAAAAATTGGAAGTGAACTTAGGATCTCGGTCAGAGACTATTGCCTTAGGAAATCCATGCAATTTGAAAATCTTCTTCATGAAGATTTTCGCAATGGCATCAGTCTTATAAGTAGACTTGATTGGTATAAAACATGTTTCCTTTGTCAACTTGTCCACCACAACCATGATGGAATCATGTTGTCTCCAAGTCATTGGCAATCCTGTAATAAAATCCATGGAAATCACTTCGCATTTCCATTCCGGAACTGGCAAGGGATGCGACAAACCTGCTGGGTGTTGATGCTCAACCTTTACCTGCTAACATTTCATGCACTTTCAAGTATACTTAGCAATGCCCTTCTTCATTCTCGGCCAAAAATACTGCTTCCTGGCTATAGCAATTGTCTTCTGATATCCTAGGTGACAAGAATATGGAGTCCGATGGATTTCATCCATAACGATTCTCCTCAAATATGCTACACTTGAAATATAAATTATGTTTTTATAAGTAAGAAGTCCATCTTCTTCCAATTTATATCCCTCATAACTCTTCTCAATACTTTGCTGCTGCAATTTGTCTTTTACTTGCAGATATAATTCATCTTTAGCAGCATGATTAGCAATCTGTTGTCTCAAATCTGATTGGAAAATACTAAGAGATGCCAAGTGCATTTCATGCACTTTCCTGCTGAGTGCATCAGCCGCTTTGTTCTTTTTCCCTTTTATGTGTTTGATCTTAAAATCAAACTCACATAAAAACTCTAGCCAACTAGCTTGCCTAAAATTTAGAGTAGGATGATCAAACAAATACTTCAGACCATAGTGGTATGTCCTCAACTCAAACTTTCTTCCCAATAAGTAATTCCTCCACATCTTGAGAGCATGTACTATGGCTGCAAGTTCTAAAGCATGAGTGGCATAATTTTTCTCATGGTCCTTCAACTTTCTTGACTCATAACACACCACATGGTTATCTTGCATAAGAACTCCTCTAAGTCCTTGACCACATGCATTAGTACACACCACAAAATCTTTTTCTCTCGGTCTTCAATTTTCGAAACTGGTGAAATTGTGAGAAGATGCTTAGGGCAATTCATAATGGTGTCAATCTTTTCAGGGTCTACAGATATGCCCTCATATGAGATGATGTGACCCAAATAATGAATCCTATCTTTGTAAAAGTCACACTTGCTCAACTTTGCATACAACTTATGCTCCCTGAGCATTTGCAATGTCAAACTCAAATGTTCTTCATGCTCTTCCTCATTCTTAGAATAATTGAGAATGTCATCAAGGAAGACAAGAACATACTTGTCTAAATACCTGCTGAAAACACTGTTCATAAGGCACATAAATGTAGCTGGTGCATTTGTGAGACCAAATGGTACCACTAAAAACTCATTATGTCCATACCTTATTTTGAAGGTTTTCTTATGAATGTCTTCATCCCTGATTCTTACCTGATGGTAACCAGACCTCAAGTCAATCTTAGAAAATACATTTGCTCGTCTCATTTGGTTAAAGAGGTCATCAATCCTAGGCAAAGGATATTTATTCTTCACAGTGACTTTGTTCAGCTGTCTGTAATCAATACACAACTTGAGTGTACCATCTTTCTTCTTCACAAACAACACAGGTGCTCTCCAAGGGGACACACTTGGTCTGATATACTTCTTCTCCAACAACTCTTGTAGCTCCATCTTCAGCTCTAGCATCTCTGGTGTACTCATCCTGTAGGGTGTCTTGGACACTGGTGCTGCTCTTGGCACAAGTTCAATTGTGAAATCAATATCCCTCTTTAGAGGAATCTCTGTAATTTCTTCTGGAAAAAAATCATTGAATTCTTGCAACGCATGAAAGTCCTCCAACCTAGGAGTTTCATTATCTGCTGCCTCCAACACATGAGCTGCATACAATCTGCAACCTTTCCTACAGAACTTCTTCAGCTACATAGCTGAAATTCCTAATAGAAATCACCTTTGGAATGCCTCTTACAACCCTTAGGCTACCTTCTTCATTTATGCATTTAAAAGTATTGTTATAACAATTAAGCTTTACTGTGTGTTCTTCCAACCAATCTGTTCCAATGAGAACATCATAGGAACCAAGGGGTAGAACATTCAAATATACAAAAGTGACAAGCCCATTCATGACCAATGGACATTGCTTTACCATTTCACTAACCTTTCTCTTGGTTTCAGTGGCTAGTTGGACTAACTGTGACTTGTTATGCTTTAATTTTTTTAAAGCACAAACCTCAACTACTCTAGGAGTGATATAACTGTGAGTAGATCCAAGGTCAATTAAAACAGAAATGGATTTCTCAACAATATTACCTGTAACCTCAACCACACTTGACTGGTTATTTTCCTAGCAATCCTCAAGTGCTACATAAATCCTAGGGATTGTCCTTGCAACTTGATCCATAGTTTCTACTTCTTGAATGTTGTAAGTTGGCCTGACATACATGTTGTCACACAACTTGTAGTTGTCCCTAAAGGTATCCCATCCACGACAGTAGAGGTGATGGACAACTAAAGAGGTGAGCCAAGAAGTGCAACGGTTCCCAATGCAATATGAGAGTCACGTCAACCGATGCACTCTTCGCTTTAGATTATGAAGAATCACAACCAAGGGGGAGACCCTATAACCAATCAAATAATATTAGCCAAAGCAAAGGTTCATAGGGGAGTGTGTAAATTGAGTTACAGAAACCATTGCAAGCTTAGGTGATCCTAAGAGTTTAAGTGTGGTTGAAGAGGCTTGAGATATTAGGAATGTTTCAACCAATGAATGAGTTAGGCCACCTAGGAGGACCAAAGATATAGATCTAACACCATGAAATACACAAGTAGGGCCCACTTCCTTAAAATAGGGAAATTATTCAAATGGGTCCCACAAGGTCAAATTAGGAGTGATATGGTGCTAAGGGGTGTTTGATGATGTGGATTTGTGGATCCAAGGTAAATTATACACACCCACATATGGGATCTTAACACATGACACAATCCCCAATGAGTGTGAATTGACCCAAGAAGGCTAGTGCCTTTAAATGGAGGGGCAAATGGAGTCCAAATTATGCCAAATTGTAAATCGCGGTAGTTAAGGCAATTATCAAGGTGGTTTTTAAGAGGCATGCCCCAAGGTAGGCTAGATATCCATAGATATAAGCTTGAAAATGCATCACCTAATGACCCAAGTGGGGCACAACCCTCACAATGAGGAATGGGGCACACAAGGCAAAAATCAAAGGAGTGAAGCACTAGGGATAGGTTATCAAATGAGAGGAGTGCAAATCAAACAGGATCTCACCTACCCAAGTGAGAGAACTAGCAAAACTCACCCAACCAAGGAGTGAGACCTCACCCAAGGAAAGCTAAGTGCCTTGGAAAATGTGTCAAATGAAACCCGATTGCCACCAAACTGTAGATCTGAATTGTCATGGATGCTATAGAGGTGGGTTCTTTTTATTATTCCCAAATACAAGCCAACTCCAAGTAGATCTAGAAAAAAGTGAAAAATGAGGGTTTTGAGATCTAATAGAATAGATGGATATGATAGAAGAATTCCATACCTCATGGAACATACCTGAAAGATGAAGATGGAAGAGGCTTGTGGTGATGATTACTTCCTACAAAGATCAAATGCCAAACTTTGATGAGCCCTTCTTGCCAACATTTTGCCTCCTTCAACCAAGTCGATTTTACTATTCCTGTCAATCAAGGACACAAAGATCAATCAATCAATCAAGAATGGAAAGAGATGCATACAAAGAGATGAGAAACATGAATTGTTGGTACAAAAGACAAAAAAACTCCCTATCACCCAAAAATTCCTCTTGAAGCTTGAAAGGTAGGCCTCCCCACCAATCTGCACCCCTCCAAAACGTCTTCTTTGCCTGCAAAACAATGTTAGTTGAAGATAAAATCAAGATGGCCACCAATGTCTGTCAGTGTAGAGCAATAAGCATTTACAATCACCACAATCATTCCATCTCCAAGATCCAAGATGCCAAAGAAAGCATTTTTATTCCAATAGCTCAGAGACAAAAATATCTAGATCTCTCCACTCCTTTACAATGAGGAGCTCCTTCCTTTAAATAGGAATGAGAGATAACAAAATCCTAACCACCTTTCAAATGGATGGCTAAGATTAAAAGATCAAAATGTTCTAATCAATGATTGAGATGAGCTCAACATAAAGTACATGGATCAATACAATAATATAATATATCAATGGACTAAATCACCCTAGGAGAGGGGATCCCACTCGATAAAAATGAATAAATTTCATGGTGGGTCCAGGGGGGTGTTAACTAACACCCCTAGTGTGTCTCCAGGGCAGAATAAAAATAAATATATATTTTTTTAAATGCAATATAGTGCCTCTCTGAGGAAATCGTGAGCCTCCAAAAGCTCCAAAAAATCATAAAATATGTCGAAGAGATGGATGTGGGTCTATCCAAGTGTTGAAACTACTGGAGAAGAAGTGGAAGACATCACACTCATAATCAAAACTCATCCCATGCCATTTCCTTGCCTCAATAGCCCAAATCGAATTCTTCAGTAGCCATTTTTATTCTTTTTAATCTGCCCCAGGAAACGTGATGTGGCCCAAACTTCCTCCTAGATTGCCAACATTCAATAGCCCAAATCGAATTCTTCAGTAGCCATTTTTATTCTTTTTAATCTGCCCCGGGAAACGTGATGTGGCCCAAACTTCCTCCTAGATTGCCAACATTGTCAAACTGAGCCCACCAGGCTTTTTGGAAGGGGGGTAAAATGGTAAAAACAAGTGGCTGGACCACCCCATCCTCGTACAATGCCATAGGTGAACCAATCAAATCACCTCTCTGCTCTGACATGCCATTTAGCATGGAAAAACTGCATCCAGATGGTATACTATGATGAATCATCACTGTAACTGCCTGGAATTGAAAACAAGTTGTCTCATTGGACTCGAGGAGTCCAAATCCATTTAAGGTGCATATTCATACACCCATACAGATCTCTACATGATCAAGAATAATATCCAATATGCCCAGACAGATAGAATAATAATTTGTAAATGATCAAATAATCAATAATATAACTCAGGCTAACATTAATCTGCTGCAAGTGTTTTAGAGGTTAATACATGCTCTACAAATCATTCAATTAACAATTATAACAAGTAGCAATCATTTCACTGGTGATCTATCAACCAAATATAGAGTTTCATTAATTAACGATAATTCAGACCAGACTTTCAAGACCATACTCACTTCATGGTTGTAATCAATTTGCTAGTGAAGGGTGAGGCCTAGAAATCAAATGGTTAGGATAAAGGGTGGCTACCAACTTGACACTGTGACACTTTGGATATGGAAAGGGGATACTCACTTTAGCATATGCCGGACAAGAAACAACACAGGGTATGGCAGTGTATCACAAATGGATAAGTTACGTTCAAAGGTGCTTATTCACCTTGACAAATGCTCACAATCCAAATCAAATACAAGTGAGGCCAACAATCGTTAGATACAACTTTTTAAGAACCATTGCTTTTTGGGCCTTCGAATTTCCATAGCCTTGGTCTACACATTTGTTACGCGAATTTTTATTATTAAGTCTTCATGCATTCATGTATGTTTAAAAACACTACTTTTCATGAATGGGATTTCACAAGATATTCATTTCAATATACTTCAAATCCAATTTCATTAGGCTTTCCTTGCACTCATTTATGTTAAAAAACACTACTTTTTCATGAATGGGCTTTTTCATAAGATATTCATTTCATTTCCAAATACATTGTATTGACGGCAATGCTATTTGTTTCAGGTTTAGCCAACACAACCTAGGCAACTTAGAGCCGAGACACAAATAAACAGGGAAGCTTATCCAATAAAGAGGCTTTAGTGGGGAAAGGTTCTCCATGCCACAAGTCAAGTAGTAGGTCGGGATGTAAACATAACTGGAAGGTAATTGATGGGTGGCGATAGTGAACAATGAGGCCAACACTAGTAAGCCAAAGTATGGTGGGAATGATCACCTCTATTCTCCCTAAGGAGGGTAAAACCAATGAGTATGGGTCAAGAACTTCTAGGTCTAAGTAGGGACATACATACATAATATCAATACAACCAAGTCCACATATTTATATGACCGCCAGATCATGACACTAGATGCTAATACATGTCACAAGAATGAGTATAAAAGCAATAATAACAATCATAAGATAATATCCATTGAGTCATATACATGTAAATAATCAATCTGAGCCAACATCTGTCCAATGAGAAACCACTGTTGTAAATCTGGGCACCACTGACTACTCTACAAATGGCTAAATGACTACATCAGTCTTCAAATCTGAGTGTTCTGAGACTCAGTCATGGCATGGGAAAGTATTATAGTCCATCATCAAATAGTGATTCATCATAGATGCTCATCTCATCATCTCATATGCAAGGGAACTAGCTGAATAAATGTATTGGAATATGAAAAATAGAATATGTTATCTCGGCTACTGTATATGTGATAACATTTGGCTTTAGCTGGGACAAGTCCTCTGCTGAATAGAGTGCTTGAGAACCTCAAAATATTTGGTCCTCGCAATCTGCTGCTCGCATCTTCGATCCATCACTCCAGCTCTACAATAGCTGCGAAGATGTCAGCAACTACCTGTAAAATGTCCAGAGCTATACCAAACTCATAAACCGGTCGTCCGAGCTGTGCGTAGATAAAATAAAATACTGAAACTGAAATGCAGAAAGAAAATCTAATCTATAATCATAACTTTTAAGAAAAGTTTGATTTTAATGTGCAGGTACAATGACAAAAACTGAAGACTACACTAAGAGATTTGAAAAGCAAGCTTCAGGAAAAGGCAAAAGATGCAAGATTGAAATGCTAAACTACTGCCTAAAATGCCTATTCAATCCTACCTACTCTACTCTAACCAGTTTAGACAAGTGTTCAGTAAAATCTTAAATCCAATGCAACCACTTGTTGAACGAATCTATTGAGCTTCCTTTATAGTAAATGATCCAACAAGTCAGAGATGGTTTAAGAGTAATGAAAATGAAAATTGAAACCATTCTAAATTGTTGTTTGAAATTGAAAGAAATATCTAGACAATATGGAATGAAATCATGTCAAGGCTGAAATTGACTTTCTAGAAACTCATCCATCAAGATACCGATAGGATCATAAAAAGTATGCAAGTTCGTTCTTGATGGAAGAATACAATATGACTCATGATTTAACCACTCCAAACAGTTCTTTGTTTTCTCCTATACCTTACTAAGACTTTTAATTCTATTCACTCTAGAAGAAATGGAAGAATCAAATGGGGACAAGTTGTAATGTAATGAAACTATGAATGAGATCAAGCCCATTTGTTGCTTAAAAACGGAGAAAAAATGAAATTGGTCTTTATACACCTTCTCCAACCACCCATAAGAAAGATTCATAAATTGAAAAATATTACTCATTATGGATGACCAAGAAGGGACATGAAGCGTACTTTCTCCAATTATGTGGCCATGCTTAAACTCTTGACTGAAAATTTCAAAAGTAATAGCTTGATTAGAACACAAACCCATAAAAGAAGGCTCAGAAAGTTGGGACGAGAGGGTGGAAAATTTTAAAACCTGATTTGCATCACCTAAAGGTGCTAACACCAATCTTGTATGTGGTATGGGACATTTGTTAAATAAATTGGCAAGATCAACACTAACCTCCCAAGAACTAGACTCACTATGATTAATCTCCCCAACCAAATCACCTTGACCAAAAATTTGATGGGGGGTAGCAACAACATTACAAGAATCTTTCATTGGAGGCTCTTGATGACTATTTGGACATAGATTCCGGCTAGAAATGTGTGACAAAGAATGCTCTAGGTCAAGTTCACTCACTAGTATATCATCATCATGTGGTTCTTCTTCTTTAGATTGTTCATTACATTCAACTGAGGATAAATGATCATCATCATTCCTTTTATAAGGAAACATTATCAATATGTTCATTTCTAACTTCCTTATCATCCTCACAAACTTGGTCTTCAACCACAATACGACCGCATGATTGCTCCTCAACGGAAATTTCAACCTTTTCTTCTTCTGCAGAGACATAATCAAAGTCTGAATCTAGATTCGAATTGCTTGAATATTGACTCAAATTATCGTTCATAAGGAAATGACTATGGAGTTGCTCTTTTAAAGGTTCTATAATGGACTCACAAATGGAAGGCTCAACAATAGATGTTTCTTGATGGTGATTGTTAGGTTCCCTTCCACGGATTAAATCTAAGACTTGCTCTGTGGCTGCTTCAAGTAATAATAACATAGTATATTGTATGATTTGATTGATATCTCTCTTAGTTTCAGCATGAGGTTTTGAAACATTATTCTCAAAGTACTATGTAACATTGTTATGGATTGCAAGAACGCTCATAATTTGGAACATTTCAGGGGAGGAATGATCCAATTGAGAAAGCAAATTGTCAATATATTGATTATCAACTGCACAATCATGGTTAGATTTGCACTCTAAAGAATTATCAGTGTTCCTACCCCACTTATCTATTAACAGATCTGTGAACATGTCATACCCAGTGATGGATTCTGGTTGTAAATGATCAAACCATAGTTGAACATCCCCTTGCAAGGATTCTCCTAAGGCTCGCATATAAACATCTTCATTGTCCACACCTCTAATTTCTATGCAATTCCAAAGAGTATCCAAATGACTTTCAATAGATATATCCTTATTTCCATTAAACTGGGGAAACCTCCTAGTGTAACCGTTTAGCATAGGATGAGGTGCCCCCGGTATTTCAAAACAGTCAAAAGGACACTGTTTAGCCTTTTTCCTAATAGCTCTGGTTATTTGAGATGGGTACCTAATAGGATTACCAGGATCAACCACTCTCGACTTTGGTTGGGTTTGATACTTGCTCATCGACTCAGTAGAGATGGTTAGGCATTATTTATAACATGAGTAAGGGAATTGGTGGGTATCATAAGGATTGCGATAATTAAACTCATACCCATAAACATGGTCAATATTATCCTCATCCCAAGAATCTGACCTCCATCTATCCCTTTTGTTTATTTTCCTTCTAACTTCAGTTATGTTTTTGGTTAATTCCTTCATGCGTCTTAATATAGCACTAGTCAACGTAGCTTCACCAGGATCAATTCCTTTAAACTTCATAGCAATTGATCCAATAATAATTGAACCGATGGAAGCACCAAGAACAATATTTTAACCAATCAAAATATCAATTATAATTAAACGGGGGTTCTAACCCAGAACCAGTCTCAGATCCATATGCAGTAAAGGTAGAGGCCTGACCCCATCTCAGAGTTTTAGGTAAATATTTTGACTCCTCGACCTCTTACATGCCTGAACTCACAGAATATGATACATACAATGCAGTGACGACCTCTCCTTATCACTATCAAGTTAAACCTCTTTTATGCATTATTGGCGAGGTAAATTTTGCATCTAACATCACCACCCAAATTCGACAATGGAAAATTGCAGTTTATACAATGAATTCTTGTGATTTACTAAATTTTAACACCACAGATGGATTTAAAGACCCTATTTAAAGGGATCCTTGAATCCATCTGTAGCTTTAAAATTTAGTATTTATTTGCAAGTATTGCCATGGATAAAAGTGCATTGGAGAGAGCTTGGAGGCTCATGAAGAGACAAGGGACAATAACTTTGTAAATTTGAAGAAGATTTATGTTGCTTTGGATTCAAAATCTCATTCTTCTCATCCTATTACAAAATCGTAGGTTTTCTTTTTGGTTTTGTGTGAAAATTTAGCATCCTACATGTTAATCTTGGTTATCATCCTGCATATTGATTCTTTCTTGTAAATGTTGCAATTCTCGATCTTGATCAAGTTTATTTGGTTCATATGTTATCATGGATGTTCCTTTAGTTATTAAGGTCTTGGGTATTCCACCATTTAAACTCCTCTAGAACAATTCACTACCTTCTTATACCCACATGAAAAAACATCTTGATATTAGATGATAAGTTAGATAGTTCAAATAAAATATTAACAAGGGTATAAGAAAGCTACACCAATAAAATAAACTAAGTTATAAATATAAAGAAACATATACTACTTTCTTCATATCCTCTAATATTTTCTTCAAAAATTGTTATAATACAACCACTTATGGAGGATTTCAATATTTTAGCAAACTTATTCATGAGATGGACCACAAACCTTCTACATACCCAATTGTAAATGTTCATTGCAACATGAAACACGTCAAACTCTTTGCAAAAGATGAGGGAATCAGATTAGGAGCTAAATAAAAGTCAGCATGTGCAAAAAGATGATTATACTTTCTACATTTATTGTGGAGGAAAAATTACATTATCTCAACATCACATACAACATTATTTTCATCAAGTCCCCTCAAGTGGAGAATTTAAAATTGCTTGAATACACATACAACTAAGTAAATAGAAAAATAATTAACGAGTCAAGGACCCATAGATACTATGTTAACCATGTTTAAAATTGGTTAAACGATATGTCCTACACACCTAACACAGAGTGGGACATGGGCCAAACCCCAACCCCAACTTCACTCTCAATATATATAGAGAGATTACTATTATATAATATGAATATAGATTATCTGATCGATATTATGTTAGTATTATATATAATATATAATATTAATACAAAGTTGTCTTATTTACGGTGAAAAAAAAATATAATATTAATATGATATGTTTTTTAATATATAATATTATAATATCTAACAAATTTTTAAAAGGGTAAATAAAAATGGGGGGAAACAAATGGGAGAAGGAAAAATAGTGTTAAAAAAAATTGGGGAATTTTGCATACAACCCAAGTAGTCTAAGAGACAAAGAAATCTATTGTAGATCATGACTGATTATAATGAAATTATTCTGGAATGGTGCATGGAATGGCGCATGAGCTTGAGGGAATTGGTAGAGGGAAGATAGGTAAATTAACACATCATTATCTCTATTTTTTCACCAATTCTTTTCATAAGAAACAATTTTGTTAACAAATGTGAAAGAATTAACGAATCACATCATTTTTTTAACAGGGTGCCTCAAAGAGAGGAAATCACATGGACCCCAATAGTCACTGGGTATGCTCATAATGGACCTGTAGAAAAAACCGTGAATTTATTTGCACAAATCCAAAGAACATGAATGACATTGAACGAGTTCACATTCGTAGTGTGATCAAGGTAGTCATTGGGATTGCAGAACTAGAAGAGAGAAAACAAATCCATGCTTGTATTCTCAAGATATGATTTGATTCGAATATCTTTGTGGTAAATACCCTTGTTTATATGTATTCCAAATGCAAGGTCGTTAAGGATGCATGAAAAGTGTTTGAAATTATGCATGAATGAAATGTGGTTTTGTGGAGCAGTATGGTTGGAGATTTATTATGGACGATTTTTGGATGGTTTTCTTGCCGAATGGATGTCGAAGTAAATATGAGTAAATCAATACTCCATTTTCTATTATGAGACAAAGTTATTTTATTCATTAAAATGTCCAACAGAGGCAATCCAAAATGGTCATATTTGATTCCTTGTGTATAGATGTATGGAGAGGTTTTGATGGATTGAGGTTTTTGGTGCTGAGGTAGGGTTTCAATATGTTAAGATCTGCCTATTTCCATTCTGTTTAGGTGTTTTTCTGTATTAGGGAAATTTCCATGCCTTGATCTCTTGAATTAGAATTATGGTGACGATGACCTCCCAAATCCATCAGGCGTTTTCTGCAAACATGAGGAATTTATAGACGCTTGGAGTTGTTCAAAATTCGAAGGACTATATTTCAGCTGTCAAGAAGGAGATTGCAATTGATTGTGTCATGAAAATGTATAGGTGACAAGGTTCTAGTTGAAGGATGCTCTATGGGTATTCAAACAGAGGGATCCTCCCCTGATGAGGTAGTAAAAGCATTTTCTCTGTTGCTTTGGCTTAGGAAAATGTTGAAATAGTTGTTTCGAAAGTAGGTGCATGTATTCCTTAGACTCTGACTTTAAATCCTAATGTTTCTCTACCTTTTTCTAGAACTGAGTCCTGTCATAGAAAATGAAAATGTTTAAACCCAAGCTAGACAGGGTAAAAATGGTCCTCGATCTGGATGTGGGTTTGGAGAAAGTTGAGTCTTTATCCTACCCTGGCTCTAGTTGAAAAACTCATGGGAAAAATGGTCTCAAAAGTTTCTTTGTTGTAGTGGCTTGAAGAAGGTTGGAGACCCCTGTTGGGTTATATTCCATAGTTCATTATCTTGGTCAAGGGTTAGTTGTGCTTTGAATTCAAAACAAAATCTGATCTGGAGTTGGTTATGCAAGTGTTGGTTTCTTGGTTTTGATCATACCTCTGAGTCCTTAATGGTTTGACATGTATGGGTTCGTTTATGTAGCTTCCCTAGAGCTATGGTTGAAAGAAGTTTTGAAGTTTGTCACAAATAAATTGGGAAAGTTTATTGCTTTGGACAAGGATTTTGTGTTTGTGGAGGATAAAAGGATGTCTAGGGTCTTGGTGGAGCTTGACCTCACAGAAGTGCTGCAAGTGGATATAGAGATAAATTGGCAATAAGGGAATTTCATTCAACCATTGGACTATTGGAAATTTCCATTTTGGTGTTTGTTTTGTCATGATATTGGCCACATCCTAGCATGAATGCCCATATCCAAAATCGCTTCAAGGGAAAATTTGGAACAAAACTCCCAAAGTTGTGATTCCATCAACAATAAATGACAAGATGGGGTCCAATGAGGAGCCCAACCTTGAAGAAAAGGTTAATATGGAATCCTAATGCTCAATGGAAAGGTGCTTCAGAGGAACTTCAATTTATTTTTCTGGATTGATTTATTTTTCCAATTTGTAATCTCAAAAGGTCTCAGAGTTTTGGCCATATATGCTGCATACTATATCAATTTGCAATTCTATTTGGGGTGTTGCGAAGGGCATTATGTTGGATTTCCAATGAGTAGTTGCACACCACCATTTGTTCTCCTCTTTGAGGTCTTTTTTTCTTGAGGACAGATGCTTTTTCTTCTAAACAAGTTTTTTCTTTATTTTCTAGAGAGAAAAATGTAATTTTATTGTCTCCAAGAATAGAGGTACAAAATTTCATATTGTCGATATATGATGTCTGCATATATTCTGATATTAGAGAGATTGAAACAAATATGCCTTCTAGAGGCCCACCTATCAGTCCCTAAAAAGGTGGGTTTAGGTATATGCAGGCATTACAATACGTGTCGAGCTAATAGAGATTCTTCAGCAAGAACCTGCTCTATAATAAATACATAGTCAATAAAGGTCATAGCCTTCAAGTTGTCAATGAGAAAGAGAAAAACAATCCAAAAATCAGTTATCCTTGATTGAAGGAGGGTGTCCCTCGATTTCTTTGAAAGGTCTTTGATAAAACTGGTATTGTGTAACATTATCCACCTCTGAGATTCTTATTTATCCTTGAACCAAAGCTTTTTAAAAAGGAGTATATTAGAACCTTTGTTTGGAGGTTATTGGCTTCATTTATTTTTCCAATTTGTAATCTCAAAAGGTTTCAGAGTTTTGGCCATATATGCTGCATACTTTATCAATTTGTAATTTTGTTTGGGGTGTTGCAAAGGGAATTGTGTTGGATTTCCAATGAGTAGTTGCACATCACCATTTTTTTTCCTCTTTGAGGTCTTTTTTCTTGAGGACAGATGCTTTTTCTCCTGAACAAGTTAATTTTTTTCTTTATTTTCTAGAGAAAAAAACGTAATTTTATTGTCTCCAAGAATAGAGGTACAAAATTACATATTGTCAATATATGTTGTCTGCATATATTCCAATATTAGAAATATTGAAACAAATATTCCTTCTGGAGGCCCATATATCAGTCCCTAAAAAGGTGGGTTTAGGTATATGTAGGGCATTACATTATGTGCCGAGCTAATAGAGATTCTTCAGCAAGAGCCTCGTCTATAATAAATACACAGTCAATAAAGGTCATAGCCTTCAAGATGTCCATGAGTAAGAGAAAAACAATCCAAAAATCAGTCATCCCTGATTGAAGGAGGGTGTCCCTCAATTTCCTTGAAAGTGTTGATGTAATTGTAACTTCAGAATGTATTCACTTGTATTTCTTATGCATTGTACCCCGATGTTTATTCCGGGATGTGTCTATAATGTACTTGAGTCATGTCATGCACTGATGTTCCTATTGGGAGGTTCTATAATGTAAAAAAGTCATGTTAAGTCATTGTGGGTAACCCTCCTATTGGTCAAGGGTTAAAGTCCCAGTAGTTCCGGGGCACTAGGGTTATTAGACTCTCCTAGAGAAGTTGGCCCTAGTAGGTTATTGTCAAGTCAGGAATTAGTATAAATAGAGAGTGAGTCTCTCTATTTAACATACACTCACTCACACTTAGTTGTAGCGCATAGCTGAGGAATAAGAAGCTACTGGGGCTAGGAAGAAAGAGGCTACTGCTGTCGGGAGATCATCTTACTGTTTTGGGGTTTTAATTTTGGTGCTAATTCTATCTATGAGGAAGTTGCGAGGTTTTATCCTTTTATGGTTTCCCCAAGGAAAAACACTATGTTCATTGTCTCTTGTGTTTGATTGTTGTGCTTGCTATTCTCTTAGTTAAATATCCTAATATAATGCTAGCTTAATGTTAAAAAATCTAACATGGTATCAAAGCTAACCTGAGAAGAAGACATTGTGTAGTTGTGGGAACTAGGGATTCCTACTTTTGGGATCTCTCTCCACATATTTTCAGCAAAATAAGGTTGGACTAACTATCCTCCCTAGGGCGCATCTTTCTGTCGAGGCAGAATTCAATTATGAGCTTTTCTAGTTTTGGACCCGACACTGCTGCCGAAAATTAGGGCTTTCCATAGAAGTGGAATTTTTCAGTGAGCCCAGGCCTAGATTGATATCCTCCTCAAAATCAAAGTTTAGAGATAAAGATAAAATTATTTGGTTGGACAAAACTCTAGAAAAGCCAAACCCTAATCTGTTCCTGAACCAGTACTGCAGAAATTCAGCTTCAGATCCAGATCTGACATCTTGACCTGGTAAGATATAAATCTTTTGTATTTCCATTTGAGGTTCTATGTTAAGATGTCTCATCATACCAAGCTTGATGAAAAGATTGAGGGAGATGATAACTTTCGATCCTGGAAGTATAGGATCTCCTTGGTCCTAGAAGAAAATGAGTTTGACTCCTATATTAATGAGGAGGTTCCAGTTCCATAGGGAGATGAGGCTAAGGCCTTACACAAGAAGAAGTTGGTTATGTCTAAGAGGAATATTTCTGATTCAATCAAGCATCACCTCATACCATAGGTGTCCTCCCTAAAGACACCTGAAGCTATGTTTGATGCCCTAACCAAACTGTTTGAAGGGAAGAACATAAACCGGAAGATCACTCTGAGAAACCAACTGAAGAATGTAAAGATCCAGAATACAAAGACCATCCAGTCTTACTTTACAAGGGTCTCTTAGATCAAGGAATAGCTAGAAGCAGTAGATGAAGAAGTGGAGAATGCAAAGATTGTAATGACCACCTTGAATGGTCTCCCCAGATCATGGGACTCCTTTATTCAAGGAATTTGTGCCAGAAAGAAGTTAGTCAAGTTCAGCAGACTATGGGAAGAATTCTCTCAAGAAGAAGCTCGAATAGCAAATCGAGAAGAAAAGATGGGAAGTGAAGATAAAGCTCTCACGATACATGCCAAGAAAACTAGAAGAAGTTCTCATCACCCCAGAGGTAATCACTTTCACAAAGATAACACTAGAAAATATTTGTCTAGAATCAGATGCTATACATGTGATGAGAAAGGACACTATGCTAGAGAATGTCCTAGAAATAAAAATGCCTCTAACAAGAATAAGGGAAACAACCGAAGACATAATGCTCATGCTGCAGAGGATGATGAACCTTCCACAAGGAGAACCAGATATGAAAGTGAAGACTCTTCAAGTGATGAAGAATATGTTTTGATTTCTGCTCTCACAGGAAACATTACACATGGAAGAAATGATTGGCTTATAGACAGTGGGGCTTCCAAACATATGACAGGATTCAAAGAATCCTTTGTGAAACTATCAAAACATGAATCACCACACAAGGTGAAACTTGGAGATGACTACCAATATCCAAAATAAGGTAGTGGCCGGGAATCCTCCTATAAGCTAGACTCTGGAAAGTCTATGACAATGAAGGAAGTATTGTTTGTACCAGGACTAAATAAGAACCTTCTCTCCATATCTTCATTAGATGTAAAAGGCATGAGGGTTGCATTTATAGATGGACAAGTTATCATGTGGCCAAAGGGAAAGACTATTAATGATGTAGTAGTGATTGGGGAACAAGAAGGAGGTCTATACAAATTGAAGGGCCATCCAAAACAAGCCTTGGTCCATGACACAGTAGAGCCAAATGAGCTTTGTCATAGAAGGCTTGTACATGTGCATTACAAAGAAATACCACTTGCAAGCAAAGTTGTTGAAGGTATTTTGGAAATTCAAGCAAAACATGATGGAGTCTGCAAAGGATGTGCGAAAGGAAAGAACGCAAAGAAGACATTTCCAAGTAGAGAAAGCAAGGAAAAATGAATCTTGGAAATCATCCACTTCGATGTATGCGATCTAATGTCATCAAGTTCAGTAAGAGGGTATGTATACTATGTTTCTTTTATTGATGATTTTTCTAGGAAGACATGGATTTACTTCATGAATAACAAAGATGAAGTTTTCAGCAAGTTCAAGGAATTCAAAGCCTTGATTGAGAACCACATTGAAAATAAGATCAAGAAATTTTGGTCAGATAATGGCGGAGAATTCACATCAAATGAATTCAAAGACTTATGCAAAGATTGAGGGATTAAGAGGGAGTTATCCACTCCATATAATCCACAATAGAATGGGGTTGCAGGAAGGAAGAATAGAATGATCATGGAAGTTGTAAGAGCAATGCTTCATGATCAAGATCTTCCCATGCATCTATGGGCAGAAGCTGCCAGAACAGCGGTCTATGTACAGAACCATACTCCACACAGAGTACTCTAGAACAAGACACCTGAAGAAGTATTTTCCGGCAAGAAACTAGAAGTCAACCATCTCAGAATATTCGGCTGTCCAGTGTACATACACATTCCAAAAGAAAAGAGGACAAAATTAGATCCTTCAGGAAAGAAGGGTATATTTGTGGGATACTCTGAAAGCTCGAAGGCTTACAGAATATACTTCCTAGGATTCAAGAAGATCGACATTAGGAGGGATGTAACATTTGATGAAGACTCAACTTACAACAAATCCAGAAAGAGACCTACTGAAGAACCTGAAGAATCAGAAGCACCCAGAATTCACGATACAACCATGAATGAAGAAACTCAAGAAGAAGATCGAGAATTTCAAGAACTTGCAGATCCACCTCAGGATAAGAATCCTCATAAGAGGAAAACTACTTGGGTACGAGAAGCTATCTAAGGTGCAGAAAGGTATGGGGCTCCAGAAGAGAATCATAGAGAAATAAAGAGGACCAGATCTTGCTCGGGGTATGTAGCATTATTATGTGATTTCATCGATAAAGAACCTTCCAACTATGAAGAAGCGGCAGAAAGGAAAGAATGGAAGGATGCTCTGATCGAAGAATATCAATCAATCATGAAGAATGATGTTTGGGATGTTGTCCTAATACCAGAACGGAAGTCGGTTGTAACTTCTAAATGGATCTACAACATCAAGCATGCTGTAGACAGGAGCATAGAAAAATATAAAGCAAGATTTGTTACTCATGGATTATCCCAGAAAGAAGGAATAGATTATGAAGAAACTTTTACGCTTGTATCTAGATACACTTCCATAAGATCAGAACTTGCTTTGGCTGCAGTAATGAAGTGTAAGATACACTAGATGGATGTTAAGACTGCTTTCTTGAATGGTGTAGTGGAAGAGGAAGTGAATGTGGAGCAACCACTCGGTTTTGAGACACATGACAGGGAGACTCATGTGTGTAGATTGAAGAAAGCCCTGTACGGTTTGAAACAGGAACCCATGACATGCTACGGCAGAATTGACAGCTTTCTATCTAGTTTGGTCTTTACCAAGAGTAAAGCAGATTCCAACCTTTATTACAAGGTTGAAGATGGCAACCCAGTGATGCTCTGACTGTATGTAGATGATTTGTTTGTAACATGTATGGATGGGTTGATTTCTGATATGAAGAGAAATCTTGCTGCTGAGTTTGAGATGAAGGACTTGGGTATGATGCATTATTTCCTAGGCATGGAGGTGTGGAAGAATGCAGATGGAATTTCCCTATGACAAGGGAAATATACAGTAGAGATCCTGAAGAGATTTGGGATGATGGACTGCAAGGCCATGGCCACACCAATGGCATCGAACCTGAAGCTATTGAGTGATGCTTCATCAGAAGCTGTTGATGCTATGATGTATTCGTCAGATGATTGTGTCCTTAATGTACGTGATGAACACGAGACCAGATATTTTCTTTGCTGTGAACACCTTGAGCCAATTCCTGACAGATCTGAGACATGTTCACTTGATTGCTGCAAACCATATTCTGAGGTACCTAAGGGGTACAGTTGATTATGGGCTCAAGTATGAGGTGAGTCAGAATATTAACCTTGAGGGTTATGTTGATTTAGATTGGGCAGGCGGTGCCATCGATAGGAAGATCACTTCCAGGTGTTGCTTCAATATGGGATCAGGTGTGATCTCTTGGTTTAGCAGGAAGCAGTCCTATGTGGCAATGAGTACAGTTGAAGTAGAGTATGTCATAGCTTGTTCAGCTAGTTTTGAGGAAGTATGGATAAGGAAGATACTGTCTGATTTATTTGATCTCCATTTGGATGCTACTTGTATATATTGTGACAACCAGAGTTGTGTGACGTTGTCGGAGAACCCGGTGTTCCAAGACAAGTCAAAGAATATCGAGATCAAGTATCACTATATCAGGTATATGCTGCAAAGGGGAGCAGTGAAGCTCCATTATGTTGTGATGGATGAACAAATAGCTGATGTGTTGACAAAGCCATTGGCCAGTGTGAAGTTTGAATACTTCAGGGAGAAGCTTGGTGTTCTCGAGATTGAGGTTCCCTCCAAAGGGGAGTGATGAGTCTGTGAGCCATTCTGTCATGGTGAGAGGATTGGTTCCTTCCATGTCAGATATGAGTGCTGAGCCATTCTAATATGACTGTAGGATTGGTTCCTACATGATCAAATATAAGGGCTATTTCCATTCTCTAGGAGAATGGAGGTACCTGGTCAATTACTAGGAATCCTCAGTCAGGGACTGAGAGCCATTTTGATGTGACTATGGGATTGGTTCCCACATGATCAAATGTAAGTGCAAAGCCTTTCCACAGATGATAGTAGGTGTGTCCTATCATGCTGGTGGATGTGAGTGCTGGCCTTTCCACAGATGATAGTAGGTGTGTCCTATCATGCTGGTGGATGTGAGTGCTGGCCTTTCCACAGATGATAGTAGGTGTGTCCTATCATGCTGGTGGATGTGAGTGCTGGCCTTTCCACAGATGATAGTAGGTGTGTCCTATCATGCTGGTGGATGTGAGTGTTATACCTTTTCACAGATGGTAGTAGGTGTGTCCTACCATGCTGGTGATTGTAATTATTGTGCCTTTCCATAGATGGTAGTAGGTGTGTCCTACCATGCTGGTGGATGTAAGTGTTGAGCCTTTCCACAGATGATAGTAGGTGTGTCCTATCATGCTGGTGGATGTGAGTGTTGTTCCTTTTCACAGATGATAGTAGGTGTGTCCTATCATGCTAGTGAATGTAAGTGCTGGGCCTTTCTAATAGGGTCGTGGGATGTGTTCCTACATGGTCAGATATGAGTGCTGGGTGTTCCTTTCTGACATGGTGTTGGATGTATTCCTCTCATGGTCAGATGTAAGTGCTAGGCAGGCCATTCTGACTTAGGGTTAAATATAAGCATTGAAGAAGACCTACATGGAGGCTAGGCCTAAAACCAACATGAAAAAGGGTTGGCTCTGTAGAAATTCCTATGACCAGAAGAATCATGAGATAGCACCCGTGATGATCCAGTGATGATGATCCAGTAGTGATGATCGATATCAAGTGATGATACAGATCCGGTGATGATGATCCAGCAGTGATGATCCAGATTGAGTGATGATCCAGATCCAGTGATGATGTTCCAGTGATGATGATCCAGATTGAGTAATGATCTAGATCCAGTGATGATGTTCTAGTGATGATCTATATCCAATGATGATCTAGATCTAGTGATGATATTCTAGTGATGATCCAGATCCAGTGACGATCCAAATCGAGTGATGATCCAGATCCGATGATGAAGATGACTTGAAGATGAAGTAAACTTGAAGATGAAGATGACTTGAAGATAAATATTAATTGAAGATGACAAGAACTCGATGATGACCCAGATGATACAAAGAAGAATACTTGTGCTGATAAATTGTGTCGAGAGAATAGCTTCCTATTTAAGAGGGAGTGTTGATGTAATTGTAACTTCGGAATGTATTCACTTGTATTTCTTATGCATTGTACCTTGATGTTTATTCCGGGATGTGTCTGTAATGTACTTGAGTCATGTCATGCCCTGATGTTCCTATCGGGAGGTTCTATAATGTAAACAAGTCATGTTAAGTCATTGTGGGTAACCCTCCTATTGGTCAAGGGTTAAAGTCCCTGCAGTTCCGGGGTACTAGGGTTATTAGAATCTCCTAGAGAAGTCAGCCCTAGTAGGTTATTGTCAAGTCAGGAATTAGTATAAATAGAGAGTGAGTCTCTCGATTTAACACACACTCACTCACACTCAGTTGTAGTGCATAGCTGAGGAAGAAGCTACCGGGGCTAGGAAGAAAGAGCCTATTGTTGTCAGGAGATCATCTTACTGTTTTGGGGTTTTAATTTTGGTGCTGATTCTATCTCTAAGGAAGTTGTGGGGTTTTCTCTATTTATGGTTTCCCTGAGGAAAATCATTATGTTCATTGTCTCTTGTGTTTGATTGTTGTGCTTGTTATTCTCTCAGTTAAAGATTCTAATATAATGCTAGCTTAATGTTAAAATATCTAACAGAAAGGTCTTTGATAAAACTGGTATTGTGTATCATTATCCAGCTCTGACATTTTTATTTATCCTTGAACCAAATGTAGGCCCTATTTGGAAAGTTAATCTGCCCCTGCGTTATTTTCCCTGTAAATATGCATACAAGAAGAATCATCAAAACTGGATATTATGTGTGAAAATTTGGGCAGTAACAGTTCCAAATTTGTGTTCCTACATCTCTGTGCCCCCTTGATCAAGTTAATCACTAGCATCAAGTCACTGAAAACTTGAATTGTTTGACAGTTTTTATTTTTAGCAAATCCAAGAAGGATTTTAAAAGAGAGGAGCTTAGCATAATTGTTGGCTTCAGAATTGAAACTCATTGCACTTTTGAATTAGTGTGAATATGAGAGATGAAGTATTGCCCCTCTACTGCATCTAGCCTAGTTTTGTTGAGAAACACCATCAAAGAAGGCCCATGGAATGGCCTTATTGATCAGTACATTCTACACCATAGGGAAGGAAGGCATGTCTTTTACATGAGGATAGAAAGAAAAGATGTTGATGTTGTTTATTGCTACTACCTCTGGGCACATGAAGATCTCATTAAATATAGCCTTATTCCAATCAATCCAAATGCCCTAAGCGATAATCAACAAAATATCTTCATACTTCTTGTTCATAAGCGTTGACATCAATCTCTGAAATGTTTTCTCAACTATTCCCCTTGCCAGGAAAGATTAACACCCAACAACCTAGAAACCTCCGCCCAAACCTGCCTTGAGAAGGAACAACTAAGAAATAAGTGAATACAAGATTCTAAATTGTTCTTACACATTACACACCATCTTGGTCCTTTGAAACATTTGTTTTGCAACTTGTACCAAGTTGGAGCTTTGTTTTCCAATGTGCACCACATGAGCAGTCTTGATTTCCCTAGACAATTCATTTTCCATAATCTCTTCCACCACCAAACCACTTTCTTGTTGAACATTTCCTCATTTAAGTGCTTCTAACCCAACTTTTGCATATATGATCCTGCCTAATCATTATCCCATATCAATTCATCTTCTTAGTCTGAAAGGTGTATATGGAAATATTCAATGCATCAATATATGTGTTCCATATGTCTTCCTGGTCACCTTCCAAAATCCAAAATCAAGGCAGTAAAAGCGTTTTCTCTGTTGCTTTCACTACTACATTTTGACCAAAAATCTGACGGCCGTCATGTCGGATTTTCGACACTTCCCTGTCGCATGTACGACACTTTGATTTTTTTTAAGTGTCGGAAACTTGTCGTCAGTTTTTCGACACCTAAGTAACCGTCAGTTAAGCGACACCTAAGTAACCGTCGGTTAAATTTAAAGCGTCGGTTAAGCGACGGAATATCTTCGATGGTAGTGAAAGTTTTTTAAGAAAATAACCTTCATGCCGTCGGTTAAGCGATAGAAGTACCGTCGGATAAGCGACGGATATTAAGAAGAAGCGTCGGAAAAATGACATTAATAACCGTCGGATTAGCGACGGATATTAAAATAAGCGTTGGAAAAGCGACAGATATAACCGTCGGATAAGCGACGGATATCTAGAAAAAGCGTCGGAAAAGCGACATGTGAAACCGTCGCTTAAGCGATGCTTGTTGTAATTTTTTTTTTTTAAATATTGTGAATATCCTATGACTTATACCAGCATACCTGGAGGAGGAACCAAGGGTCCTTGGACTTGAAAGAAGTGCACTTGCTCATAATGGTGGAGCAAATTACTGTAGTATTTTCCTGACTTAGTTTTGTATGGAACCTTCCTCACATCAAACTTTATCTTGTATAACAAAAATAATGGCATTGAGAATTCTAGTATTTGGAACAATGAAAACCAAAAAATTACAAAGGAAATAGAAAATCATTGATAGAACTTATCCCTGCATCACATATGTCTCAGCACATGAATTCGTCCTTGTGGAGTATACTGCTTATCATTGGTGGCATTTGCTTTGAGCAATAAATGAAAATTCAGGTGGTAAGCAAGAATTTAATTTGGGATTTTACATTGCCATCGCAAAAAGTTCTTCTTTACTCCTTTTCCTGCTACTGTGCTTAAGAAAACTTCAGAAAAGACCTAGCAGCCTGGTATTCACTCTAGGATACTTTGAGAAGAAATCCCAGCTTCCAACTCCTCTCCCAATGAAGGATAAAGAAATCCCAGCTTGCACGGATTTGACTCCTCTTGGTGCCATTCACCTGCTAGGTAATTCCTTGTAGCTCACTACCAACAACTTGTTACATCTGAGGCTTTTCGAAGGGAAATTTGCAACTCAATCCCTATTCTCTTTCACACACTTGTAAATTGTCTTCAAAACACCCCACAAGTTCTCGGTCTTCTAAAGAAAACTATAAATCATTTATTAATTTCATCACAAATCCAAGAATAGTATCAAACAGTCATAGCCCAAACAGTTATCTTTAGTTAGTCCTCCATCAATATCCCATATTAACATACTGACAGGAAAATTTGGCATGTCAAGTTATACATTACAGCCATTATGCTCTCAATGTGGCCTAGCAGAGTAAGTGTAAAAATATAACAACAGAGAAAGAAAAGGTAGATACTTACATTATCAGAGATGTAGCAACCCCAAATTCGAGCATTATGACCAAAAATAATTGGTCCTGCAATAATATCAGCATTGGGAAGAGTGTGTGGATCATCTATATCATTCACATTGAAGTTGCAAGTCCATATACGGGCATTGCATGAACATAAATGCAAAATAAAGATTTAACTTTGAAACCAGTGATTTGGAGGGCAAAAAAATAACATGAATGATAAATTTGGGGGGAATATGACATGTTTGCTCAGGATCTTGTTGATAAAAATTTTTAACTTTGAGACAAGCACAAGAAGTTCGTTCATGTTAGAATCCAAACTATGCCAAAGATTGGTCTACCTGTGATCATCAGAGGAAGAAATTATTTTTAATCCATCATAGGACCATGCACTCTGTTTTACAAGTTCTACTACAGAAACTGCTCTTTCAGCCATCTCTGTCTGCCATTTGATATAGAAAGCCCGCCATCCCTGCATTGTCACCAAAAGAATGGGTACAAGCAACAGATCAGAATAAAAAATTACTAACAAAGATATTGAAACAAAAGCTTAAAATAATGTTTGAAAGATGGATGTTAAATATATTGACAACATATGCTCACAAGTCACAACTCCCTCATGTTCTGCTGCTAATCTATTAAAATTGAAAGTGCATTTAAAACATTTAAAACACACAACTAGAACAATGCTGCTAATCATAAGAATAAAGATGCGAGATGTTTTTTGAGCAAATAGTGAACAGCTTTAGACCAAGACAGGGACTCAGTTGGAAAGTGGAATTAGAAGGAGCAAGACTGTAATGCAGTTCATCTCCCAAAATAGAGACTTCAGAAGTGTGGCCCAACCTAAGCACAGGTGAATGGAAAAGGAAAATATCACATCAAAAGTAGTTTGCAAAATTTGGATCCTTGATAAATGTTTAATTTATGGCATGGATTCTTTTGCATTGCCTGTTTACTATCGGTGGTTGGGACTGATTGCTCATATGGTTCGCTGTAGTAGTTTTATTGGCACAGGTATTTGTCACAGTATTTTTCAAGAAACACACCATTCTACTTTATGCTATTCTTTTTTATCACTTTGAACGATATAAGGTTTCATCACATTCAAGGCAGTATTATATAGATAAGATAAGATACTTTTATTAATGACCAACAAATGACCATAAATAGGTCAATGAGACTGCTAGGTACACACATGTGAGATACAAAGTGGGAGTGCAATAGCTGCTCGTAGAAAAGCATAAATTAGCGTATGATAGAAAAGACCTAAAGTCTACGACCTCTGAGGATGGTGTGGGGAAATGAATCAATAGTGCAGGTATCTGCAAGTTCTACAGAGAACCAAAGATGAACTCTCTCAGCTTCAAACATTATACAAAGACCATAGCCTGTCAAACTATTTATTCTTTAAGCAGCAAATATAAAGAGAAAATAATGTGCTAGGTTTGTAATTGGCAATCCTAATTTTGTGCTAGGGTTGTAATTGGCAATCCTAATTTTATTTACCGAGTTACAGAAGAACTTGTAAGATAGCCACCAGAAACAACCATAAAATGGTAGCCATAACAAATAGGCCCTGGGAACAATTAGGCAAAGGGCTAGCAACCAAATAATATCTTTGATCTTTATTGTTGCCACCAAAAATGATACAAACTCAAAAGAACACGTCATCTCAGAATAATCAGCTTACTTATTGGCTATTTTTTAGCCAAAACTGGAAGAACATCGAGGCTGAACAATAATGAACAATACAAGCATTAATGATTGTTAAACTGTCTAAATGGTCCTTAATAGCCTAATAATAGGAGAAATGGTGTTGTTGTCTTTCGATGCTGGCTGCTACTCAAATAGGAAAACTTATTT
>LPNX010457299.1:25765-100403 GCA_001517045.1 Pseudotsuga menziesii | reverse complement strand
AGGCATGGACGTTTATTTGGAACCATTGATAAAGAATATGTTGCTCATGACCTATAAATGAAAGGTCATTTATGGTATGTGGTGTGATTTTTTGGAAATCGATGACTTTTCAGTGATGGGAATATGCTCATGTATAACCTCATTTTTAATCAATGTAAATCATTTTAGTAATTATAATTCAATGGGATACATAAAAAAATTATGCATCATGTATATGTTTCTTACTTTTATGGTTCGGGAATAAACACAAAAGTATTATCCACTTGCCCATGCTATGGCAAGGAAATATTTTCCAAGTATTCTAAAAATTTTCATAAGTGTTTCTATGAAGGGCACATGAAGTGTTTGCAACCAGGTCATCATTTTTTCAATCAAAGAGATATTTTAATGAATAGATCGAGGTAAGACTCCCTCCTTGAATCATGATGCTAGTAGATTGGCTAAATAAGATTAAAAATCTTACATGGAATCAATCTAAAAGGATATGTTCAATGGAGACCTATCTAATATTGACAACAATATAATGACTTCAAAATTCCTATTTATCACATGCCAAAATGCATGAAGATGTCTTCCAAACTCTACAATCTCCCACATTGGAAAGAACTTGTGGATCCAATGCATGTGTTCAATAATGTGTCATATGCTCTTTAGAAACATATCTGTTAAATTGAGAAAGATACAAATGCATCTAGAAGATAATTGGAAAGAACTTAAAGTGGCATATATATTGGATCCAATGAATGTCTTCAATAATGTGCCATATACCCTTTAGAAACATATTTCTTACACAAAGAAAGATGCAAATTTTATGCGTTGTCACTTAAGCGACGCTTGCTAGGATAGCCGTCGCTTAAGCGACGCTTATGAGCCTAGCCGTCGCTTAAGCGACGCTTATAACCACAATTTAAAAAAAAAAATTAACTTTGTAATTTTTGGTAGGTTTAAAAGAAAAAATCCACGCGCCGTCGGAAGTAACTGTCGGATTTTGCATCGAAATGTAGTAGTGATAATACATCTGAATTCATTATGATTTCTGTGATGGGTTCGCTTCTCTGTGGAGTCGCCAAGTGAACGAATTGTTGTGTTCACCAACGGATGATGTTGTAGGAGAGGTAAGTGAAATTCATGCAATGATTGTAAATATTCAAACATATAAAACGCAATCACTAATATTATACCGGATGTGGTATGAATGACAAAAGATGTAAGTACATTCATAGACACCGAAGGTAAAATAGATGAACCAAGGTAAGGCTCTACTTCCTCGACAATGACGGCAAAAATGTTGTCACACAACTTGTAGTTGTCCCTAAAGGTATCCCATCTAGGACAGTAGAGGTGATGGACAGCTAAAGAGGTGACCCAAGAAGTGCAACGGTTCCCAATGCAAGCTGGGAGTCACATCAACCGAGGCACTCTTCGCTTTAGATTATGAAGAATCACAACCAAGGGGGAGACCCTATAACCAATAAAAAAAGATAAACCAAAGAAAAGTTTCATAGGGGACTGTGTAAATTGAGCTACGAAAACTAATGCAAGCTTAGGTGAGCCCAAGGGTTTAAGTGTGGTTGAAGAGGCTTAATATGTTAGGAATGTTTCAACCAATGAATGAGTTAGGCCACCTAGGAGGACCAAAGAGTTAGATCTAACACCATGAAATACACAAGTAGGGCCCACTTCCTTAAAATAGGGAAAATATTCAAATGGGTCCCACAAGGTCAAATTAAGAGTGATATGGTGCTAAGGGGTGTTTGATGATGTGGATCCAAGATAAATTAGACACACCCACATATGGGATCTTAACATATGACACAATCCCCAATGAGTGTGAATTGACCCAAGAAGACTAGTGCCTTTAGATGGAGGGGCAAATGGATTCCAAATTATGCCAAATTGTAGATCGGGGTAGTTAAGGCAATTATCAAGGTGGGTTTTAAGCGGCATGCCCCAAGGTAGGCTAGATCTCCATAGATCTAAGCTTGAAAATGCATCACCCAATGACCCAAGTGGGGCACAACCCTCAAAATGAGGAATGGGGCCCACAAGGAAAAAATCAAAGGAGTAAAGCACTAGGGGTAGGTTATCAAATGAGAGGAGTGCAAATCAAGCGGGATCTCACCTACCCAAGTGAGAAAACTAGCAAAACTCACCCAACCAAGGAGTGCGACCTCACCCCAAGGAAGGCTAAGTGCCTTGGAAGATGTGTCAAATGAAGCCCGAGTGCCACCAAATTGTAGATCCAAATTATCATGGATGCTATAGAGGTGGGTTCTTTTTATTATTCCCAAAGACAAGCTAGATCTAGGTAGATCTAGAAAAAAGTGAAAATGAGGGTTTTAATCAATGAGGGTTTTGAGATCTAAGAGAATAGATGGATAGGATAGAATAATTTCATACCTCATGGAACATACCTGGAAGATGAAGATGGAAGAGGCTTGTGGCGAGGATTACTTCCCACAAAGATCAAATGCCAAACTTTGATGAGCCCTTCTTGCCAACGTTTTGCCTCCTTCAACAAAGTCGATTTTACTATTCCTGTTAAACAAGGACACAAATATCATTCAATCAATCAAGAATGGAAAAAGATGCATACAAAGAGATGAAAAACATGAATTATTGGTACAAAAGATAAACAATTCCCTGTCACCCAAAATGTCTTCTTGAAGCTTGAAGGGTAGGCTTCCCCACCAATTTGCACCCATCCAAAATGTCTTCTTTTCATGCAAAACAATGTTAGTTGAAGATTAAATAAAGATGGCCACCAATGTCTGTTAGTGCAGAGGAAGAAGAATTTACAATCACCACAAGAATTCCATTTCCAACATCCTATATGCCCAATAAAGTATTTTTATTCCAATAGCCCAGAGCCAAAAATCTCTAGATCTCTCCCCTCCTTTACAATGAGGAGCTCCTTCCCTTAAATAGGAATGTGAGATAAGAAAATCCTAACCACCTTTCAAATGGATGGCTAAGATTAAAAGATCATAATGTTCTAATCAACGATTGAGATGAGCTCACCATAAAGTACATGGATCAATACAATAATATAATATATCAATGGAGTAAATCACCCTAGAAGAGGGGATCCCACTCGATAAAAATGGATAAAGCTCATGGTGGGTCTAGGAGGTATTTACTAACACCCCTAATGTGTCCCCGTGGCACAATAAAAATAAATATAATTTTTTTAAATGCAAAATAGTGCCTCTGAGGAAATCGTGAGCCTCCAAAAGCTCTAGAAAATCATAAAATATGCCGGAGAGATGGATGTGTGTCCATCCAAGTGCTGAAACTGCTTGAGAAGAAGTGGAAGACAACACATTCATCATCAAAACTCATCCCATGCCATTTCCTTTTCTCAGTATCCCACATTGAATTCTTTAGTAGCCATTTTTATTATTTTTAATCTTCCTCGAGAAACATGATATGGACCAAAATTCCTCCTAGAGTGTTAGCGTTGTCATATTGAGCCCACCAAGCTCTCTGGGAGGGGGGTAAAATGGTAAAAACAAGTGGCTAAACCACCCCCTCCTCATACAACGCCCTAGGTGAACCAATCAAATCACCTCTCTGCTCTAATAGGCCATTCAACATGGAAAAACTGCACCCGAATGGTATACTCAGACAAATCATCATTGTAACTGCTTGGAACTGAAAACAAGTTGTCTTAGTGGAATTAGGGAGTCCAAATTCATCTAAGGTGCATATTCATACACCCATACAGATCTTTGCATGATCAGGAATAATATCCAATATGCCCAGATAGGTAGAATATTAATCTGTAGATGATCAAATAAGTAATAATATAACCTAGGCTAACACCAATTTGCTACAAGTGTTTTATAGGTTAATACATCATCTACAAATCATTCAAATAACAATTATAACAAGTAGTAACCATTTCACTGGTGATCTCTCAGCCAAATATAGAGTTTCATTAATTAACTATAACTCAGACCAGACTTTCAAGACCATACTCACTTCATAGTTGTAATCAATTTGCTAGTGAAGGGTGAGGGATAGAAATCAAATGGTTAGGATAAAGGGTGACTACCAACTTGACACTGTGACACTTTGGATATGGAAAGGGGATACTCACTCTAGCATATGCCAGACAAGCAACAACACATGGGATGGCAGTGTCTCACAAATGGATAAGTTACGTTTAGAGGTTCTTATTCACCTTCACAAATGCTCACAATCCAAATAAAATACAAGTGAGGCCAACAATATTTAGATACAACTTTTTAAGAACAATTTCTTTTTGGGCCTTCAAATTTCCATAGGCTTGGTCCATGCATTTGTTACACAGATTTTTATTATTAAGGCTTCATGCATTCATGTATGTTTAAAAACACTACTTTTTATGAAAGGGATTTCACAAGATATTCATTTCAATATACTTTAGAGCCAATTTAATTAGGCTTTTCTTGCACTCATGTTTGTTCAAAAACACTACTTTTCATGAATGGGCTTTTTCATAAGATATTCATTTCATTTCCAAATACATTGTATTGATGACAACACTATTTGTTTCAGGTTTAGCCAACACAACCTAGGCAACTCAGAGCCGAGACACAAATAAACAAGGAAGCTTATCCAACAAAGAGGCTCTAGTGGGGAAAGGTCCTTGATGCCACAAGTCAAGTAGTAGGTCGGGATGTAAACATCACTGGAAGGTAATGGATGGGTGGATATAGTGAACAATGAGGCCAACACTAGCAAGTCAAAGTATGGTGGGAATGATCACCTCTATTCTCCCTAAGGAGGTTAAAACCAATGCGTATGGGTCAAGAACTTCTAGGTCTAAGTAGGGACATACATACATTATATCAATACAACCAAGTCCACATATTTATATGATTTCCAGATCATGACACTAGATGCTAAGACATGTCACAAGAATGAGTATAAAATCAAGAATAACCAATCATAAGATAATATCTGCTGAGTCATATACATGTAAATAATCAATCTAAACCAACATCTGTCTAATGAGAAACTACTGCTGTAAATATGGGCACTAATGACTGCTCTACAAATGGCTAAATGAATACATCAATCTTCAAATCGAAGTGTCCCGAGACTCAGTCATGGCATGGGAATGTACTATAGTTCATCATCAAATAGTGATCCATCATAGATGCTCATCTTAGCATCTCATATGTAAGGGAACTAGCTAAAAAAGTGTATTGGAATCTAAAAAATAGAATATGGTAGCCCAACTACTGTATATGTGATAAAAATACCCCACCTCATGAGGACAGTTCCTGCGTGTGTGGGGTCCTCCACATCTCCAACATTGGAGAGGTTCTCTAATATGTTTTGGATCTCTTGGATTTTCTTCCGTCACTCTGGCTGGCTTAGCCGCCGCTTGTGATGGTTGCTTCTGCTGGTTTCAGAAGTTATAAGGTTCGAAACCTTTCTTCCTCTGATCAGACTTTTCATTCTTCTTTTCCTTCCATGTCTTATGGTAATCATGCTTGCATGTGCTTTGCTCATAGCAATATTTAGCTTTCCTAATTGCTTCTTCTAGAGTTCTAAGCTCATAGAACTCAATTTTGTCTTTGTAAGAGTGAGGAAACCAACTCAGAAAACGCTGGATTTTTACCTTATCATCCCTGATATACCTGACATACCTCAATAGTTCCAAGAACTTATTGGCATACTCTTCCATGGTCTTCTTCCCAAATCTCAGCTCATGGAATTCTTTAATCTTACCATCATAGTACCTATCAGAGAGGTACTTCCGCCTGAAGAACTTCTGGAACTGTTTCCACACAATCTTCATTTCACTGATCTTCTTCACTTGCGTGAAGTGCTCCCACCATATGGATGCTCTTCTAGTCAAATTGAAGATGGCTACCATAGCGTTCATATTTCCAGAGTAGTCTTGGATTTGGAAATATTTCATCATCCCAAGAAGCTAGGCTTTAGCTTCTTGACCGTTATTTATCTCACCATTAAACGTAGGAGGCCTTGCCTTTCTAAATTCATCACGTGAGTTGTTCTGCTAATGCCTCTTTCTTTTGTTCGTATGAGAAGAAGAACTTGAACCCCACAGTGGATTCTTCAGAGTCATATGACCCACTAGAATACCTCTTTCTTCTTCTAGTGCCGCTCTTACTTCCTTCTAGATTTGCTACCCCACGCCTAGGGTGTAGCCTTAACTAGATGTATGTCAAACTCTGCAGCAGGGCTGCATTCAACTGTTGTTTCTCTTCCTGAGCTTTCAACATTCTGTCATTATCTGCCCGGTAATTTTGCATCTCCACCCTTAGAATTCTCATGGTGGCTGCAAAATCTGCCAGAGTCTCTTTGAATCTTTTTCCAATAGACTATGTCTCGGCATTCCCAACATGAATATTTTCCCACATGACATCTTCCTTGTGCTCGTAGGGATCCCATGCATTATTCATGTTGTAGGTTCTCATGGCAGAGCCAAAAACCCACTTTTCCAAACTGCACTATGACTCTGCGAAATGTGTTAACAACATCATTCATTAGCTAATCTTAGAATCTAAAAATCACTTACCCATTGCTCACGGCATTTTTCTTTGTTATGCATCTAACAGTACATTGAAACCAATAGTTTTGGAAACTATTCACTAGGCCCATCAAGGCCCAATGCTGCAACCTGCGGCTCTAATACCACAATGTAGTGTACTACAATGTTGGTATCAGAGGGTACTCTTATCTCTTTCTGGCCCATCCAGGCCCAATGCTGCAACCCATAGCTCTAATACCAATATGTAATGTCCCCATTCCCCATAATGCGGATTATTAAAAAAAATTGTGTCAAGAACCCTTGTTATCTTTTCAAACACCGGGCATGGACGTTAACTCACACTTCCATCTTCATTTTCAGACTTAGGAACTCCTACATATCACTGTAACAGTCGTTTCGCCCTGAACGGATCCCTTCTACGACTAGAATGACTTGTTTCGCACTGAACATGTCTTTCCGCAGTCTGCATTCCGCACTTCTCCCCTTCCGACCTCGAAAATTGGAAATCAAAAATATAAAGTTTGACAGACAATACTTAATCTCTCTTCTGTCTTCCGCCTCCCGCACTTCCACTCTCTGCCTTCTGCTTGTCGAAACTTGAAAATCAAAAATTACAAGTGCGACGGAACACTTCAACGACCCTTCCACCTTCATTAGGAGAATTTTGAGGTCTAAAATGGGCCTCATAAGAGATATAATAAAATATTATGAGTTTGTCATTTTGTGGGGAAGGTATATTTACAACTCATCTTTTGCACAACAATCCATGTAACTCTAGTTAAGTTAAATTCAAAAATATCTAGAAATAAAATTAATTAAAAAACCCTTTATGATATGACTAGGAAAAAAAAGTACTCCTATTTATATAAATGTATTAAAATACTCATACTATATATATATATTAATTGTAAGCTTAATCAATTTTATATAAATTAATTAACATTAATAATTATTTAGTTTAGAGTAATCGTTTATTTATTATATAAATTTAAACATAAATAAATCTCCAAAATATCTTTAAAAAATGAAAATCCACATTATATAAAATTATTTTATTATTTTAATATAAAAAATTATATAACACCTATTATATTATAGGTTACTTATTACATATATTTTAAATTACTATCATGCTACACTTAAATTATTAACATATTACACGTTATATAATACGTTACATAATGTAATTAAAAATTAGTTTATTATTTTATTATAAAAAATATATAACACTTACCTATTACATTTATTTTAAATAATAACACATTACACGTTACCTAACGTGATTAGAACATGATTGCATGTTATATTACATAGATTATCAGTCCTCTCGAGTATCCCAGTTTACTGGTTGTCCCTCTTCCCTATTCCGGTCATCATTCTTGACAGACTCATGAAACTTATCTTTTCCTTTCTTTGGGGTTCTTCAGCAAAAAAAACAAAATTTCATCTCATGGACTGGAAAGAGCTGGCTCGTCCGATTTCTCAGGGAGGATGGGGGATCAAACATTTGCCCAGTTTCAGCCTTTCTTTAAGAATGAAAAGTTTCTGGCTGGTGCTAAATTGTTCCGGCATCTGGAATAAACTTATCTCAGTCAAATACTTGAAGAACAGACCTGTCCATATCTGGTTAAGAGAAAAAAGATTTGTTGTTGGGAATGTCTCTATGTTGTGGAGAGGGTTCGTTGAAACTCTGCCGTGGATCGGTAAAGGATTGATTTGGAATGTTGGAAACGGCTCTTCTATTTGGGTTGGTACTGATCCTATGGTAGGTTTTGGCACAAATTACATTCTGCCAGTTGGTTTAAGGGAGTATCTGGAAGATTTTGGAATTGTTACCTTAAATCAGGCAAGAAATCTTACCTCTATGGCTTCTTTTTACTGGTTTACGGCAACTGATTTAGACCTATGTAACGATTGGAAATTACATTGGGATCGTTATATTCGGGGATTGGAATATGGCAGAATCTTTTTATCAGAACAAAATGATTCTCTTCTCTGGTCTCATTTAAATTTTGTGGGCTCCTTATCGGCTGCTAAAGGATATGATAGCATCTCTTATAGTTGTTTTGAGCCTCCAGATCCTTCGCTGGAATTCCTTTGGCATCAGCGTATCCCTCTGAAAATTATCTATTTTACTTGGCTTGTGGTTAGAGGGCGTATTTTAACTTGGGACCAATTGCAGAAAAAAGGCTTTCAGGGGGCAAGCAAATGCATCTTATGTGGAAGTAACTTGGAAGATATTCCCCATCTCTTTTTATCTTGCCCCATCAGCTTGAGAACTTTCACTTACTTTGCTGCTAAATTTGGGTTTGAATTCCCCATCCATGACTCGGTCTCCTCCCTGTTGATTCAGTGGTTTAACTCCCCCTTCAGCAAGGCTGTCTTTAGATATCTGCCATTTTTCATTTTTTGGATTATTTGGAATCTTCGTAACAAGTGCATCTTTGAAAATTGGAAACCTGCTTTTCCAGCTTTAATTATCAGAATTGAAGGGCTATTAAACACTTATCCTGCTCCAACAAAAGCCTTGAAAATCCATAATATTGGCTCCAAACCTGGTTTGATCTTCCCCTGGGGTTTTTTTGATGGGGCTGCAGCAACAAATTACAGTGGTTCAGGATGTGTTATCTATTTAAATGAACAACATTATTACTGTTTCTCCATTGGTTGTGGTCCTAGTACAAATACAAGAGCTGAACTATTGGCTTCTTGGGCTGTTCTCAGAATAAGCCAAATGATGGGTATCCCAATTCAGTTGATTTTTTGTGACTCTTTGGTTATAATTTCTTGGCTAAATCGATCGTCGGCACTTGATGTTCCTTCATTGATGCACTGGTGCAAAGATATAAGAAAATTACTTCTTTTGACCCCTCAGGTGATTTTCAAGCACATTTTCCGGGAGCATAACTCTCTGGCAGATGGACTTTCCAAGAAGGCCTTAAATTTGGATTTGGGTCATGGTTTTTTCACTGAATATTTGGATGGCAAGGTCATAAATGAGGGACAATTTATCCTTTTTTAGTGGCTGAGTTTTTTCAGTCTATTTTTGGCCATCAGTTTATTGTGCTTTTTATATGTTTTGGACATGGGTAGAGTCTCTCTGCTATCAAGTTCTGCTTCGGATTATTTGGTTGATGATCACCTTCGATCACTATCAGCATTCAACCTGTTAACACGGGAATGATGAGTAAAGTCTGCCATGATCAGACTTTAGTTTCTACTATCTAGGAGGAGGCAATATGTTTTTGATCATTCATATTATTATTGTGATGTTCTGACTGTTGTTTCTGCTGATCACTAATTGCTCAGTCATCTGACTGTTGTCTCTGCTGATTGCTGATTGCTCAGTCACTGGTGTTATGTAAAAGATGTCTTTTGATTCAATTGAATAACAAAGACTGGTATTTTTTCTTCTGAAAAAGAGTAAAACAAACACCTTTTGCACATTAATTAGTCAATGCTATAAATTATTACATGTATTACACGCTAAATGTTTTTTTTTGCTAGCAAAGTGGTGGAACCCCTCTGAATAGAATAGTTGCCATTGGCTAAGTAACCACGAACTAGGGGAATCTAAGTCGTCAAAATCACCCAAGGATTGCACCTGGCCTGGACCACACCAACCCTTAACATGGTTGGATTTTTGGTATCCGACGGGATTAGAACCGACGACCTTCCAGCTTAGGGGGCGTTTTAACCATACCCCACCACCAACTATTCTACATCTCATGGATTATTACACGATAAATGTTAAAATAAGCATTTCACATCATAAATATTAATCTTATATACGTGATATATGTTTGTATATATTAAACAAATAAACAAACGAGCCTTTAGTACATGGAAAAGTACAATGTTTTTCAAATTTTGAATTTTGAGTATTAATGAGAGGTTTATATGAAAGGTACTTCTTTATTTATGGTATAAAAAAGTACTTTGAGAGTACTAAGCATATATGAACATATTATATTCAAAAGTTATTTATAAGTACATTTTTCATTATGACTATGGTTAATTATGGAATTTTACCCACCATTTAGAAGATAACAAGTAAGCAATCTTAACTCAAGTAATGCCAACTCAACTATAATAGCTGATGTCATTCTCTAGAATGTGATTGGTTTTTATAAAGTTGATTTTGATAGTACATTTCATGTTTTGAGGCCCAATTTTGACCTCAAAATTCTCCTAATGCCACGTTCCACCCTTCTGCTTTCCGCTTTCCACACCTCGAAACTCAGAAATCAGAAACTCAAATGTGCGATGGAACATTCGACGGCCTTTCTGCCTTCCGCCTTCTGCACTTTGGAACTCAAAAATCAGAAATTTAACTCTTGACAGAGTCTTTCAACCACCATTTTGCCTTCCGCCTTCCACACTTCGAAACTCAGAAGTCGGAAAACTATCAAATGACGGAACCTATATCCTCGTTTCTGCATTCTGCCTTTCTTCCCTCCAGTGCGGAACTCGAGAATTAGAAGACCAAATCTTTACCTTAACCTTTTCCCGGATTTCCACCTCCTGCCCTCCGCCTTCTGCAAGCGGATCTCATAAGTAAAAAAACTCACTTTCTACTTGGATTTAAACTTTTTTCTCCTGCCTCCCACATTTCTCCTTCCGTTGTGGATCTCGTGGTGCGGAAACACCATAATATTCCTTGTCCAACTTTCTCTTTTCCGGTTTTTGCCTTTCGCAGGCAGATTCCAAGGGGCAGAAAAATTAAGTTAGATGCATTCTAACCTCTGTAGAGGCTTCTAGCCTCCATGAACTTAGGCGATTACATTACCAAAAACACAAGGCATATTGTAACACCCCGGTTTTGACCCCATTTGCATTAATGCCTATGATGTAAATATTATATGGAATCATGACAAGGAGCTCAAGGTCAAGGCCCTGTCACTGATTAATATTTGGTATATAAGCGATCATGGTTGATGCCTATGGTTTAGGTGCTAAGTCAACCACGTTTGTAAACATCATGTAAATATGCAAATTAATGCAAAAAACCCACAACCAACTATGTCAATGCAACGGATAATGAGATGGGGGCATGATTTTCCTATGGATAAGGGGGGGAAGGAATGTTAACCTTGAGCCAGTTTGGGAATAGACATGTGTCATGGGGAAATCCCACCCCAACTGTCAACTACCCTTTTCTTGTCTTTCTGTCCGAACCATTGATTTCCGCAAGAGTTGGTTGAAGTAGTTATTGCATGAAAAGGGAAGAGTATGGGAAATGTGAATTGGGCAGAGCACCTAGTTTTGGAATGTCGTGTTTTGACTGTGTGGGAAAGAAAACAACATAACCATATACCATTTTCCTAATGCGTTCACGTTTTCGTTTTTTTGAGGGGGAGTAGCAAAAAACGTTGGGGGGTCATATTGTTTCATTCACCCATTCCTTCCATTGACGTTGAAGCTTTGGGACAGAGTGGTATCTTCTTGTGTGTATCCTTCACGTTTCTGCGAGTACGTTTGTTTTTTCGAAGCTATGATTGCTGTGTTGCAACGTGATCTTGAACTACAGAGTGTATGAGACCCCGTTACTTGTGTTCCCGAGTAAAGACTGTGTTGTTGAGTTTCCCTATGGTTGTTGTGTTGTGCACCCTGGTTTGGGTCTGAACCGTATACAAGACTTAGGAATGGGAGAGATGTAGAATGTGCTTGGTAAACCTAGTGTGGAACCTCACAATAAGACAAGAGTGGTTGGTGAACCCACCATTCACATCCTGAAGAGCACTGGAAGGGAAGGTGTAGCCTGAGGGACTGTGGAGTGGAGAAGGGGACACTTCCTTGTGTTGGGTGTGTAGACAGTGGGGAAGTTAGGCCAGATAGGTTTTACGGAGGTGTTCTTAGCTCTGTGGATGATCTTACTAGCTTAGTAGTTCTTCTTGCCCATTGCCTTAGAAGCCTGATAAACCCAACAGGGAGATGGCTTGGCTGTATAGCCTGATAAACTCATCTGTTGGCTTGGCTATGTCTTGTTGTGTTTAGCCTTGTGTATGATCCTTGGATAGACAACATGATAAACCCAACTGTTATTTGGCTTGGCTAGTCTTGAACATGTATATTGGCTTATGGCCTACAGCTTGATAAACCCAACTGTGTTGGCTTCGCTGAGTTTTATTGCACTCTTGGCTATGTGTGAGCTTGCTAGTGTTCCTTATTCCTTCGGGAAATCATGCCCAGCTTGGGGGTGGAAGTGCTGCTGAGAGATTGATGAGCACACTATCCTATGGTTGGGAAGAACGTTGCAACGACATAGCTGGTTGCGGAGTAAACTTCTTCAAAGATAAGTGTTTTTCTATGATAATCTCTGTGTTTGTATTTCTCTGCAATAATTTATTTGCTTAAGGAAATATGATGAACATGTGAATGTGTTGAAAGGATGAATGGTTTCCACTGTATGACTGCAACTGTATGCATTTGTGTATGCTTATTTTCAATGCATTTCCAAGGTAAGTTATGGAGCTTGGATGGTCGGATCGAAGAAGGCTTGGATGAACAAATCGATCTAAGTCTCTGTTAGCAAGTGAGATTTCCGCAGGAAAATTCCCTTCTGAAATTCCCTTTCCGATGCCGGATGCGCGTTGCGGAAACGAAGTTTTGCGAATCTTGTCCTTCTGCAATTTTCCTCCTGAAATTCCCTTTTCGATGTGGGATCGCAGGATGTGGGATTTCGGGATTGCGATTTCCATTTCTTCGATTCCCCAACTCGGGCTTTCCGCACCGTCGATTCTTGGGAGATTATTCTCCCTTGTTGATCTGTTTCCAATGCGGAATGCGGGATGCAGGATGTGAGATTGGAATTCTCGTAACTTTCCGATCCCGCAACTCGGGTTTTCCGCACCATTGTTTTTGCGGGTTGATTTTCAGTCGTGGATTTATGCTCAGATCGTGAATGTCGAAGAGTGTTTTCACAACCATGCTTGGTGTTTCAAAGAAGAACAGAGATTCTTTAAGGATTTTTTTAATTTCGCATAATAGTCAGGCATGGGTACGTGACACATATACAGAAGTAAAATGCATAAAACATACAAGGCATAAACAAGCAATTACAGGGACATTCATACACAAGTAAACCTCTACTTGATCATCAAAAAGCATTCAACATGAACATAGGAATTCATCATATTCATAATCATTTTGCACAACCAGTATAATCATTCATAAGAAACTACATTGCATAAACAGAGTGACAGAGATATTTATCTTGATGATTAAGCTGTTTCGCAACCAGCTATGTCGCTGCAACATTCCACTCAACCATAGGCCAGTGTGTTCATTAATCTCTCAACACACTGGAACCCCAGAATTGGGAATGATTTCCACAAGGGACTAGGGAACAACATGGTTACACACAGCCAACACACATCAGAACACAGTCAAACCAACTAACAAGTGGGCTTATCAGGCTGCTAAGGCTATGGATAGGTAGAAGTGTTGGGCTAGTGAGCTCAACCACAAAACTAAGGATACCTACACTAGATCTAGCTTGGTCTCCACGACTCCACCCCACCCTACACAAGGAAGTATTCATTTCTCTGCTTATACAGTCCTTTAGGCCATACCTTCCCTCTAGTGCTCACGTAGGTGTGCAGGCCAGATTTACCAACCCCTCTTGATCTTTTTGTGTGGTTCCTCTCTTTACTAGGATTATCGACCAATTCTGGCCCTCCTCCACTCCTAAGCCTTCAAACCAAAACATGGATGCACTACACAACAATCTACATGTAAACCACAGCCATACAGGCTTCACTCTGTAACACAGAGAAAATTACTGTGGAACCACTTGTTCATGGTTCTGGCTAGCATAACCACGCATAATCATGAGTGAAAAAATCATGTGTCCCTCGTGCATAATGATCCTGAACGATAATGAACAGAATGCCTTCTTCTTGAACCAAATTCCCATAATGTCACTCAGACAAAACACTGCGGAGCTATACTTATGCACGTAGGGTAGTCGAACCACCACATTGCGCATCTCCAGAGCAAAACAACAATCCACGAGTGAATGAATGATAGAGCAAAACAACAATGCGTAGGTAAAAACCCAATAATGGACTGGGAACACATTCATGTGGGTTTACTTGGTGTAGAAGCAAGAATACAGTGTCTGTAGACTGCAAACTTGCAGGCTTGCTCAGTCAAGCCATCAAACTGCCATGCCTTTCTCTGTCTAAGGAACTAACTGCCCCAACCAACTTTTGGAAGAAATTGATGATTGAGGATAGAGGACAAAAGTAAGCGAGGGTTCATGGGTTTTCCCATTGACATCTGGTCACACCCTATTAGCTCAAGGGTTGACTCACTCCCCACCCTATGCCCTTGTGGAATCATGCCCCCATCTCTTTCACGTGCTCCTAAAATATGATAACATATCGAAACTTATAATTAACATGACCTGTAGTTCTATTAGCTTAAGGGTTGACTCACTCCCCACCCTATGCCCTTGTGGAATTATGCCCCCATCTCTTTCACGTGTGCTTGAAATATGAGATCATATCAAAAATTATAATTAATGTGACGTGTAGTTTGTAGAACAACCTTTTAAATGAAATTTTAATCTGAATTTCCCACTTATTTTTAAAATGCTAAGAATAAAAATTAGCATTTTAAATGGCAGACATTTTTTTAATGCCACTTATGAGACGAGCTTGGAACTCTTTGATGGGTTGCAACAAGCCCAATTTTGATCCCGCACAAGCTTACCAATTTAAGCAATGATGTTAGTCTCACATGGAGCCACCCACCATGGCTAGGGGAAGGAAACTGAAACTTGTTGAAAGGAATGCAGAATGTTGAAAGTAGCACCACCCATAAATCCCATTGGACATTGATTTCGAGCCTAACAAATATTCCAAAAAATCCTTCCTTTGATAGGTTAGAGCATATCTCCAACAATTACACCAATAGAGGCAACGACAGAGTAATTTATGCCTTCATAAATATAAAAGTTTGAACGATTCAAACTTAATTCAAAAATACGTTTAGGGTATTTGATCATAGGGAGTGACTAATGATTCTCACAACACATAATTGAGGGATAAGGTAAAATCTATATACATATCTCAAGTTTGTAATTATTTTTAAATTTTAAGTTTGCATTTATTCTTAAATTTATTGGTTGGATCCATATTCAGTTGTTCATTATAGCAAAACAATAAAGCTAAGGAATATGAAAAGTGCATGCACTCCATGGAGGGCATAACTCATGGCGCTAATTCAAAACCATATTTTTGTTTTATAACCCATTTATCTAAGTTAAATGCCAAATGCAATATCTTAAGATACCATCACTCAATGAATTGACCCTAGGTCGATGATGGAACATTGTCACGAATTAACCATGGGACCACAACTATGTTGACCTATTAATAGTTTTATCTCATAATATGAGATAATTTTATTTATGAGATCATTGAAGAATGCCACATGTTATCCATCTTGTATTTTCAACTTCATGTTGCCAATGAAGCCAATGTTGAATGTGTCATGCTACTAGAAAAAGTTAGTAGTGACATCACAACACTATTCCCATCTATCGCATTAACAAGCCGATGCAACAAACACACGAAATGTTAATAATAATAATAATAATAATCTATTTTTAAGGTCACCGCCAAGCGAGACACCAAATTGGTGTATGAGACCCGCTTGTTTGTGGGACAAGGGACCCCCCTCTGCGCAGTAATTTAACTGCTAAAGTCTACAGAGGTGTACATACACTACCCCCCTCTGGATTTGAACCCGTGACCTCCTAAGAGGAAACACATGCTCTTAACCATTAGGCCCACTCATGCTGTACAATACCAACCATAAAAGACTGAATTTATGCCAACCATACAAAAATTCTACCATTATGCCAATATTTTAATTCTTCTTGCTCACATACTCTATCGTATATTGTTTGGCAGGCTGATGATTTCTTTGTTAACATCAAATTCCTTGGCTTTCCTCCTTTAACACCCCTAATGTCATTCTAGCCCTAGGACTAACCTATACTCTCGTAATGGTACTCTAAAGCCACACGCTTACATACCCAATAAATAAAGAACTTAAACAGTGATGCATACATAGTTCGAAGAAATGACGGGTGACTGTTCTCAATAATGCGATAAAGGAAAAGGTTAAACCATCAACGAAACACATAAAAGATTAGATAATCACATTCATAAACCACAAAGCTGCGTGAACAATGAATATGCAAATACTTAATCTTATTAACCTTGCTCTATATCACACAATTTTATTTTCATATACCCTTCTACCCCTTCATTTATGCGATTAAGGGTTTATTTAAACACAAAAGGAGGAGGATGACTCAGACCTGATCAAATAGTCTTGTATCCTCTAAATTTAGTGAAAATCCAAACAAACCTCATATATTCCTAAATTATCTAACCAAATGCTAGAAATAAGTGAATTACATGGCATCGAGGAAACCAACTTCTGTTTCTCAAAAATCCTAAGACCATCTAGAGATCAAAATTACAAATTTTGAATTTTTTTAAAATTCTCTTACATTAGACTTCCACAAAAGAAAAATTGGTTCGTGGGCTCATGTCTAAGTGTTCTTCAATAGTGTTGGTATACTTGAACAAATCTGAAGTTGGTACCCATGTAGAATTCTCAAGCGGATAGTTCCTCCACTTGACTAAGTACTAAAAATACTCCTGGTCTCCAGTCATCTTCTCTAACCGCTTGTCTAAAATTGCTTCGATTTACATTGGCGGGGCTTTAGGTAGTTGGGTTTGAAGTTATGACATACATTTTGCTCTCTTGAAGGGGTTCAAATTAGAAACATTAAAAATTGAAGAGATTCCAATGTCAGTCGAAAGCTCCATTTCATATGCATTTGAAGAATTTTTTTCATACAATTTTACAAGGCCAAATTTTCTTCAATTTCAACTTGTTGTATTCCACTTTGGGAAATCTCTCTTTTCTAAAATATAATATGATCAAATCTTCAACTTCAAAATTCAACTCCCTTCTCTTCAAGTATGTCCTGTGTTTATACCTACTTGTGCTTTCTAGTAGCTGTTGTTTTACTTTCTCAAGCAACTCTTGCATGGATGTAGCAAAATATTCACCATTAGCTCTCCTCATTCCTCATTTCCCAGATTTCTCAACTCATAAATTCCTCTTGGGTGCATGCCATATACAATATGAAATGGATTTAGACCTATATTACTCTTGTTTAGTGAATCATTAAAAACAAACTCATCTTGTGCAAAGTATTTGATCCCACTGCTTGGGATGTTCACTTGTTAGACTCCTTAGGATGTTTCCCAAACTCCTATTTACCACTTCTATCTGTTGATCATTGTGTGGGTGGTAGGTTGAATTGAAAGTAAGAATAGTTCCCAATTTCTTCCATGGTGTTCTCCCAAAAAAACCAACAATTTTGTGTCCCTATCTAAAACTATGCTTCTAGGAAGTCCATGCAGTCTTACCACTTTCTTGAAGAACAAGTTTGCAATGTTAGTAGCATCACTTGCCTTAGTGTAGGCTATAAAATATGCCATTTTGGAAAATCTATAAACAACAACATAAATGTATTCATTACCTTTTTGTGTTCTTGGCATGCCTAATACAAAATCCTTAGTTACCAAATCCCACGGTCTCCTAGGAATAGGTAAAGGCTGCTACAAACCATTGTTTTGGTTTCTTCCCTTAGCATGTTGACAAATTCTGCATTTTTCCACAAATATATTGACATCATCTTTCATCCCTAGCCAACAGTAATAGACTTTGAGTAGAGAAAATGGTTTATCTTGTCCAAAATGTCCATCTAAGCCTCCATTATGTTTTTCCTTCAATAAATTGTCCCTCATGGAACACCTAGGAATGCATAACTAGCTGCCTTAAATAGAAACCCATCCTATAGCATGAAATAAATACATGCACTCATATATCTACTAACTAGATTTACACATGCTGCATAAGATTCACTAAAATTTGCATCATCCTCGTACTTTTCCTTCAAGTTATAGAATCCTGAGACATCGACTTGGAATTACTGCAAGATCATATTGCTTCTACTTAGAGCATATGCATCTTTGTTGGAGTACCCATTGGTATCTAAGTACAAAAGATAAACCCTGCATGAATTCTACCCACTTAACATGCTTTTGATTCAACTTAGTTTACTTGGTGATAAATTGCAAAGCATAGTTATTAGTATACAAACCTTGGGCATCGAATAATGTCTCCATTTTTTCAAGGTTTGAATAGTGGCATAAAATTATGTATCATAAGAAGTGTATTTATGTTTGGATTCATTTAAATTTTCAATGGATTAAGCAACGTGTTTCTCCTCTTGACTCAAAACAACTCCAATGGCAGTTCCACTAGCATCATACTTCACTTGAAAAAGCTTATTGAAATCAAGTAAAGCTAAGATAGGTTGCTATGTAATTTTATGCTTCAATGACTTAAAATATTTTATCATCCTCTTATGCCCACTTAAAAGGTTGCTTGTCTTTCTTGATTGCCTCCACAATTGGAGCTCAAATGCCTCTAAAATTTCAGATAAATTTCCTGTAAAAATTTTCCAAACCATGAAATCTTCTTACCTTGAAAATACTCTTTGGGGTGGGCCAATTTATTATTGCCATGATCTTCTCTTGATCCATCTTCAAGCCATCTCTAGACATCATAAAATCCAAGTACACGAACTTTTCCTTCATAAAGTTGCACTTTTTCAAATTGATTAGTAGCTTCCCATTCTACGATTTACTCAAAACCAATCCGAGATGTCTCAAATGTTCTTCTCTAGACTATTTGAAGATCAAAATATCATCAAGATAGACTATGAAAAATTTCTCTGTGAATTCTTTTTTAGTACTTCATTCATCAACCTCATAAAAGTGCTTGGAGAATTGGTCAAACCAAATGGCATGAATAACCATTCATAAAATCCATCATTAGTCTCGAAGGATGTCTTCCATCCATCACCTTCTCCAAGTTTGATATGATGATATCCACTTTTCATATCTATCTTCGAAAAATACTTTGCACCATCTAGACAATCCACCTACGAGGTAAATGAAATATACACTTGATAGTGATCTTATTGATGGATTCAAAATATGTACACATCCTCTAACTTCCATTCTTCCTTGGCCTTAGCATTGTAGGTAGATCACAAGGACTTAAGCTTTCTCTTACTAGTCCTTCATCAAGTAAATCATGCACTTGATTCTTTATTTCCTCATTGTCCATTGGAGTGATCTTGTATGTTGACTTGTTTGGTAAACTAGCTCTAGGGATGAGATCTATGTGATGGCTAATGCTTCTTATTGGTGGTAACTCATTATGGAACTCATCCAAAACAATATCATCAAATTCATCTAATAATTTTTAAATTTCTATAGGCAAATCAGTGAACTTTGTGCTAGTAAGAGTTACTCTTAGTTTTCCAATCAAAGAAAAATTTACCTCCTCATTTTTTATTTGGAGTTGAAATTCCTTGCCACTAACCATTAGCATTTTGGGACTGACATGTTTTATTGATTCTTCATCCTTCACTGGTATGAGGGTGTGTTTCCTTCCATCCTTCTCAAAATTATAAGTGTTCTTCTTTCCATCATGAATTGTATTCCTATCAAATTGCCAAGGTCCACCCAAATGAACTTGACAAACACCCATATGCATGACATTACACGTGACGTTATCCGGATAGATCCCAACTCCAAACTCGACTTGGCATTGCTCATTCACCAATATTTGATGTCCTTTCTGCAACCAATACACCTTGTAGGGAGTAGGGTGTGTTGTCTTTTCCAAACCCAATTTATCCACCATCTATGTAGACACCAGATTGTCAATACATCCGCTATCAATAATAACTTTGCAGCATTTACCTTTGGATTTGCGCATCGTTCTGAACAAGGTTTTCCTTTAGGCGGGTTCATAGATCTCCTTGTTTGGCTTCAATGAGATCCTCTTCATTAACAATAATTCTCCATCCTCTGGCGCATCTTCATGTGGATTTACATTTTAATTTTCTTCCTTACCATGTGCAACATATGCACTTCTTTGGCCTCTAGCTGATTGTCCTTGCTGATTTGAATTGCCAGTTTCTTCTTTTTGAGCTAAAAACTTCCTTTTCCACTTTGTTTCCCTAGGCCTTTAGCTAAACCACAACCTCTGCCATACTAACCTTATTCCTGGATATCTTCTCCTTAGCTTTCAAGGAAAAATGGTATGCCTATTCCACTATCTTTAGGGGTAGGAGACCAATATTATATTGAATGTCATATCTCAGACCATTAATGCACCTAGATGCTTTCTTATGAGTTTGTTCTACATGACTAGTTCTTATACTAACTTTATAAAACTCTTTAGTATATTCTTTGACAGACATCAATTTTTGTTTTAGATTTTGCATTTGTCTAAAAAAACGATAGTTGGTAATCCTTAGAATTGAATTTACCCTTTAACTTGGCGACCATTTTGTCACAGCTCTTGATTTTAGCTTTTCATTTGTCCTTTCTCTCTGCCTACACTCCATCCAACCAAAGAGATGCATGACCCCTCAATCTGGTCACAAAAAATTTGACTCTATTTTCCTCATCAACATCTTCACACTTGAAGTACAGTGTTTATTGCTGTGAACCAACCCGGTAAACACAATAATTATCCGTAAGAATAGGTCATTAAGATAAAATCCATAATGGATGAAAATTTATGAGTAAATATGAATATGATGTGTTTTGAATACATAGTGGGACATTTAAATAGTACTCTCGTGACTAAATGTGAAAGGATGCAACCTTTCATTTTAATGTTACAACTAATTTATCTAATTATTAAGTATTATGAATGTTTATTGATATTATTTATATATTATTTTATGTTTGCAACATTGCCTTCCTCTTCAAAAATGATTTATCCTCAAAGCATATTGATGACAAGTCTTACATATTATTTGTTTGCTTGTAATGTTATCGCATCTAGCTTTACGCCATGTGCTTGTAATGCCATCGCATCTTTTTTTGTTCTGTCATAATTGACGATACAAAACAATATGAACCTTTGAGTGCTGAGTAAAAGTTTTGAAATGTAAAAGGTCTGATCCATCCTAATTTAATTCTTTGTGGAACATTGCACTTCCATGATGAACTGTTATAAGGAGGTTTACTTGTGATGGTGTCAATATTTTTCGTTAGTTGTGCCCGATCTGCTTTTATGATTTGGATGTTGATAAGGAGTTCTTATAACAATGTTTTTCCTTACAAGCTTGTAGTTTCATCTTGGTTTAATTTAAGTATATGACTTTATTCAACTAGTTTGACATCTTTTTGAGCCATGATGTGGATTAGATCTGTAATTGTGTCTGTTTCCACAACTTGTACTTTTATTCATGAAGGTTTTGATGCCTCACCTTGGATTTGCTCTAATTTGTTTTCTAACAACTTGTTATCATTCTGAATCTTTTTAAACTTTTCTTATTGCTACTTTCCATCATATTTTAACTTCTTAATATGTTCATATACATATTGATTACGATTTCTAAGGTGGTAATTCTCTGCTTCATTTTCTAATATTTTTCCTTTGATATCTTCATTAGCTTATTCCACTTTATGAACATTCTTTAACTTCCTCATTTTTGTGTTTAGAGTTTCATTATGATTTCTGGATTGGAATATTTCTTCATTATTGTTTGAAATAGTTTTAGTGGTCCTTGTAATCTCTTAATTGTGAGCATTTTTAATGTCGTCATTTTGTTGTTGGAGCTCCTTGATTTGTTGTTGATGCAACCGGTGTACCTCTGACTCTTGGCATCTTAATTTCTCTTAGAGTCGCACGATTTCCTTGTCCTTGTCGATGAGGAGTTTCTTCAGATGCTTTACTTCTTCGTCTAATTCTTTATAGCTTCCTTAAGGTGATTCTTCATCTGTATTTTGCGATGAAGAGATTCTCACTAATGAGTTATTTATTATTATTTTCTTATTCTAATGGAAAAAGGTCGCAACTTTCTCTTTTGCTTTGAAGGTGAATGTACCAAAATTTTCTAACCAATTAGAACCCAACATTAAGTCAATAATATTGTCATGTATATTTGTAACTGTAAATTTAAGATCTGTAAGTCTAATTCATTTATTTGCTCTTCGTTTCACTCATTCTTCTTTACAACTAATTTTGGAACTTGTAGTTGGTTAGCCACATCAACATTACTAAAAATTCCGTTATTAGCTAGACAAATAGTGCTAGTAATAGAACTTCCATAAAAACAACATTAACTTTTGACATCGCAATAGACACTTTCAACATAACCTTGGAAAATATTTCTTTAGTCTCTTCCATTTTGACCTTCTTTTTTCTTTTCCAAATTAATTATTATTTCAAAATTACTAATTATAATTATTATAAAAATAATAATTATGTGTATATAATTCCAATAGTGTTTTTGGAATTATAATAAAAATTAAAATTAATAATATTATTATTGTGATTATATATTTTGGAATTAGGGTTTTTTAATATAATAATAATAATAATATAAAATGTAAATAAAGAATTTATCACTTAATAATTGATGTCTTTATAATTCGTGTATATATGCTTTTATGCTTATTATTACCTACTTATTTTCTTCTTCAATTGAAGGGGTAAAGGTCGAAAATCGTAAAAAAAATTATGGTCAAAGAGCAATTTACCATAAAAACTCTGAAATTTATACAACCAAAAGTTAGTGTGAGATCAAAGACCCAAACTTTGGAATTAGGGTTTTTGAATATAATAATAAGTAGCATAGATCCATCTTAAAGGTGGCTCTACCAAGCACCGAGAGGGTTCAAATCTCTTAAGGTGCAAACCCTTTCCCCTCCATCGAATCCAATACTCACCCATTTTGTCATTAAAATCACATAATGCATAGTTGAAAGGCAGGTTGCCATGGATGATCATCCTACAGGGTATGGCTGCACATTATTGTGCACTACCATGGATGATACACAGAGGGGTATCACTTCATTATTTGATTGTGCAGATAATATTTGTGGTAATTAATATCATACTAATATGGCACTCGATTAATATTCTTATTACCTATGCAAATCAATTTGTTACATGCTCAAATTAATTCCATATCCCCACAAATTAATTGTTGTAGTGGATGGAGCATGTATTTATGCATATTATTGTAGTCTCTAGAAGCATCATAAATGATAATATTGTTGTAGTGATTGGGAGAGAAGGTAATGTTTGTATTAGGTCATTAATTATCTGTATCCCCCAGGTATTAATCCGTATTGTTGGAGTATAGTATCCACTGAGCATGATTTATAATAAATACAAATATTTTAAAATCAAAAAATATTTTTGAAAGTTTGAAAAATCACCACAATACTACTACCACTTGTATATATTTTGAAAAGTTTGAAGCGATCCAAAACAATGATTAATATAGTTTAGTTAGAATTTGGTTATCAAATTTAACCCAAAGGAGTTTTTTGTTTTTAATTTAGCTTTAAAATGATATTTTTAATGCCATGTTATTTTTTAAAATGTTATAATGTGAAATGATAAGAGCATAACGTTATTAATGATATATGATGATGAGAAAAAAAAGTAGTAACAACTATGTAAAAAACAAACAATAGTTGGATTTATCGAAAAAAAACAACAACATTGTCTTGAAAAAACAATAAAAAATTTCAACAGTAGAAAATAGAATTAATAATAAATTTAAAAACAAATATTATGAAAGCATAGTTTGCTTAACCTTAAACTATTTGAAATGTTCTTAAACCACATTATTATTATTATTATTATTATTATTAAACAATATTTGGTAAACGAATAATATGAAACCACATGAAGCTAATATTAAATTTTGATTTAAAATTTTGATTTAATTTTGATTTTTTAAACTTAACACTTTAAGAGTTTTATGCTTTAAATGAAAGTTAAAATAAAAATTGTGGTTGATGTAATTTATTTTTTTGCAAAATAATTAATAAGACCATCAATGAATAGATTGTAATTGTAATAACACTATTTTATTTTTAATTTGGTTTAACTCAAATTATCACATTAATCATCATGAAGAAAAAGATAATAGTAATTATCGCATTAATCATGAAATTTCTATATTAAATTTAAAGAAGAATATTAGATTTAACAACATGATCATGGGCACCTGGAGGAAAAGGTAGCCATAAGATGTTGGAAGAGTGCAGTTGTAGCTGCAAAGAAGATCGAGGCTGCAGGGAAGCAGCCATATCTGTTGAGAGTCATGGCAGATCAGACTTCATTAAAGATTGGACAATTGAGCATGCACAATAGAGAATGGGGGTTGCGAGAGAGAAAACGACATTGCCACTGAAAGAGTAAGCTATCAAGCAGAGGTAGCGATGGAAGGACCTCGTTCAATCAGACCGCATGGGGGTAGTCGGGAGATGCGAGCTCGTGGAGGAAGTAGTCGGTGGAAGAGCAGTCGTTGCGAGATGCAAGGGAAGTGGAGTTAGACCGACGCGTTCGTGGATGTGTACTATACAATGAACATGGAGTTGTGTTGAGGCTTGAACGTCGCCGCTATACACTAACAAGTAGTGACAATAAACAGAGGAGCGTGTGCAATGGACGAACACAATAGTAGAGTGATGGAGTTGTTGCTGCGGTACTGCAACAGCAAGACAAGGGATTTGGTCTACGAACTAGCTGGAAAGGTAACGCCACTAGGTAGCGTGGGTAGATAAAGTCAAAGCCACTGGGTAAGTCGTTGATCCAACCAAGGATAAATCCTCTTTTCAACAACCAGCTGAACACAAAAGTGACTGCAGCAGCCATCAGCTGAACACGGGAGTGACTCCAACAACCGCCAACTGCTAAGCATACATCTGTGTAGAACGTTTGGAAGCAGGGCAGGGGAAAAAACCACCCAAGAGTTTTGGCAAAATATGGGAAGGCTCGAGTTGCCAAAGACTGAATCTAGGTAGTAATAAGAATACTTGGAAAATCGCCTTGGGCAGCTGTAGAACAATTCAGACAGTGCCCAGGATGCAGTCTTGATTGGCATTAGAGAGAGATCTCTATATAGGCTGGTGGGCCAGCCAATGAGCAACTTAAGAGGGAGTATGAAGCAGAGCTACATAGGGAGCTTACAGGGACTCAAAGGAAGTCTAAAGTGGCATCTAGCGGTGGGTACTTTTATGTTAGGGTATCTAGCAACATAGAAGGAGCGGAGGTAATTTTTAGACATACATTGTAAATGTGGATTTATAACATTTCATGTAAATAGTTTTAATTGACCCATAGTATTGGTCCATGGTATTTTCATGAGTGTGTGATTATAAAAGGATCCTTAGAGTATAAGTTCAATATCACAATCATAGGAGAGAATGTAATATTTTATAGTGGTCAGCATCATAGTTGCAAGAGACTAATTTCCTCTTGTAATGAGTAGTCTAGATCTAGGGTGGATCTAGTGTTTGTCTGTCTAGTTTGCAGAGAGGGTTTGGAATATGTTTTTGGGTGTTCGAAGAGTGTCACTGGATGAATATTGTGGTTCTATTATAATAAAATATTGCAATAAGAAGAAGACAAACATTTATTGGTTGTGGTTCTATTATAATAAAATCTTGCAATAAGAAGAAGACAAACACTTATTGGTTTTCCTAGAAGGACTAGGGTTTCCAAGGTATCTCATGTGTTGTGATTTTCTCTATTTATGGTTTGCTTAGATAGTGTATTTTCAGTTTTAATGTTTAGTTCTACAATATGATTATTTTCTAATAGCAACTAAAGTAAACATTACATAAGCTATTAATTGAGGGTTTAAGCATAGAAAATTCATATTCATAGTGCTTAGAGGCGCCTCATATCCTCAAGTACTTCAACATTAGCAATTGGCCTTTCTAGTTGGACTCGTGCTCTTATGTGGACTCGAAATGCAATCTCTTGACATAGAAAATCTTATACTCTACCTTCAAGAGCGGTACTTGCTATAGGCAAAAGAAAGAACCTTCCCATAAAGCTCACCAGTTGCCCATTTCAATTCCTCAAACTGTAACTAGTTTGTTCTTTGGCTCTGATACAAAAAATGGTGCAGCAAACACACAAATTGTTATTACCAACCATAAAATATTGAATTTAAAAATGCTTACTAAACTGGTTCTCGCTGATCTCAATCATCATAAAAAATTCTAGCATTATGCCAAGATATTTATTCTTAATGGTCGCATACTATGTCTTATATTTGTTTGGTAGACTAGTGATTTCTCTGTTAACGTTAGATTTCTTGGTGTTCCTCTTTTAACACCTTTCATGCTAATCCAACTCCAGGACTAACTCCCATTAATTACGGTCAAAACCCCAAAGGTTTAGCCTGTACTCTCGTGATCGTGCTCTAAGACCATGTGTTTACATACCCAACAAATAAAGAACTTAAATTGTGATGCATACATAGTCCAAACGGTGGATTGGTGTACACCAGCATAGATCCAAATCCTAGGCTCTATTAAGCCCCGAGAGGGATCAAATCTTTGGAGGTGTAAACCTCTTCTTAATATTTGGAGGTACAAACCTCTTCTTAAGTATTGCACTCAACTATCAGCTTTGGTGTGATTCAAACCCAAAGACACATCTTTTTATTTAAGGTCGACATATAATATTTTTATTATCAATATTTAATACTATTTATGGCCGACATATAATATTTTATATTTTTTTTTTATTTTGTTAAGAAAGAACATTACAACATCTCCTCCATACATGGTTTTTAAACCATGTGCAAGGCCCTCCTAAAACCATGGGTTGTTTAGGAAGCCTTGCACATGGTCTCAAAACCATTTGCAACGACCTCCTAAACCATGTACAATAAAACCATGAGTTGTTTAGGAGGCCTTGCACATGCTTTTAAAACTATTAATTGCAAGGCCCTCCTAAAGCATGTACAATAAAACCATGGGTTGTTTAGGAGGCCTTGCACATGGTTTTAAAACCATGTGCACTACCAACATTTTTTTTGCAATAATTAAATTTTTTATTTTTTATTATTTTGTTAAGTAGGAACATTACAACATCTCCCCTAAATTTTTTATTTTTTATTGTTTTGTTAGGATAGGTAGGAACATTACAACATCTACCCCATATTAGGTGGTTTTTGTGGCGGACATTTTTTTTGGAGGATAATTAAATTTTTTATTTTTTATGACCGACATTTACATGAGTAATGTTATAAAATCTCCCCCGCACTAGGTTGTAGAGCGCCTCTCAGCACAATAAACTCACGTGAATTCAGGGACTATATTGTTATCAATAATGCGATCAACGACATGGTTAAACTATTCAAAGGAATACATAAAATTTTAGGTAATCACATTCATAAACCACAAATCTCTAGGTACAATGAATTTTCAAATGCTTAATCGTATTAACCTTGCTCTATATCACGTGATTTTTTGTTCCTATACTCTTGTGTCGCTTCATCTATGCAATTAAGGGTTTATTTAAACACAATAGGAGGAGGATGACTCAAACCTGATCATATATGTTCATATCATCCAAATTTAGTGAAAATACAAACAAACTTCATATGTCCCTAAATTATCTAACTAAATGCTAGAAATAAGCGGATTGCATGACAATGAGGAAACTTAACTTCCTCTTCTCCCAAGACCTTATAGAGATCAAAATTTACAATTTTTGAACTTTTGAAAAATGCTCCTACATCACAATCTTAACCTAATTTGAGCGGGAGAGGCTAATCTTGAACTAAACATAATCTATTATGCCTTCAACTAGCCATGATGAAACACGAGCATTGTAGTTGTTCCACTACCAAGTGTGTGTCATCTTGTGGTATAGAATATTTATGATCTCCTTTACATTGTCTTTGTGATTGACCATGTAATTGACACTCAAATGGATTTCGTTAATGATCATAGGTGGTGACTCCATCCATGCTTTCATTATACAATTAGATCTACGTTTTTTCCTATCAGTGGCCATTGTTGGTGAAGGGTTGATTACCAAATTAATTAAGAGGCAATGCCCATTTTCTATAGGTTGTTGACCCTCCCTATCTTATTCTCGAATCTCACGCCACTATCCACCGTAAACAAATTTGTTAATGATGAAACCCAATTTATGCATGCTTTGCAATGTGCTTTATAGATGAAAGCATGCAAAAATATGTTATTTGACCATAATGGGAGGGTGGATCCATGAAGACGTGCTCAACTTTTCAGTGAAATGTGATGATAAAAATTTGACATTTTACATATTTTTATTTTGAGGCGGCCCTCTAAACTCATATACAACTTGTAAATTTGAAGTGTAGTAGAAAACAATTTGTAGGGAATTGTTCATCGTTTTAACAATAATAAAAAAATAGTTTGATTTAATGTATCAAATTTGCATATAATTATATGTTTGTTTTTGCAAATTTCAGGAAACGTTAACAAGTGGTTTTTGTTCTTAACAAGAGCCACAAGGTGGAAATGTACCCAATGTTTCCACTTGCCATTGAGAGAGAATGGATGTTGTAAGAGGAACTACAATAAGCCACCAACGAAAGGAGGATCTATTTGCCAAAAGCTATGAATGATTGTTAGAAGTCTACATGAATGACTTAGTCTAAAACCATGCTTACATCCCCTACAAGAAAAGGGAGGAGCTTTAAATTTTTGAAGCCATCATTGGCACAAACATTGCTTCCATTCTATGTGTGTGCATTGATAAAGTATAAATCCCAAGGGAGTGTCTTAGTGTGTTCAATTAAGGATCGGAAAGAACAATGCAGAACAATATTTCTAGTTGGCCACATGTTGAAATCAATGTTTGATTATATTGTGGAAAGTGGATTTTTAAACTCATATTTTCCCAAATATGATGGAACATGGCTTCTAACATTGATTCAATTTTTCATGCACTAGAGTGTGCAAGGTCCCCGATTTTCCTTTATTAAATTGGGGTCCAACTGTTTCTTGTGGGTCAAATTGCAAGAATATTCATCATTGAATTTACAATCTCAAATCAATACATTGGATGAGTTTTAAAAGCAGAAATCATTTTTTGAAAAATGATTATGTTAATATTTGAGAGAGATAAGCTTGTCAAGAAAAGGTGCCTTAATGATGTTGAAGAAGGTTGATATAATGGTACAAAACAACACTAGCTTTAAATGCATTGGTTCTAGATACCTAATTAATCCAAAATGGGCTCTTATATTTCGAACAAGAATGGAATTTGACAAGAAACAAATTATTTTTCAATTTAATTCACCCATGTTTGTCAATATAATTTACCCCTGAAATATATATCATCGAAATTTTAAACCACCATCATAAAAATTTAAACAAACTTTAATATCGAACTGTTTTTTTTACAATAAATTTGTTTTCGAATTTCAATCCTGACTTTCACACACAACCCAGGTATGAGTATGAGGTCATGTTGGCATCTTTCTATCAACCCAAGTTCAAACTTCCATGTATGTCAACAAAACCCAAGATATCGACCTGATAGAGTAGAAATTTGGCGGCAACACCTACGATGCAGATGAGGCCTTATCTGAGATATCTATCGGGAACTGCTAGAACCATGTTTTTGCAGTTGTGGAGGGGGATTTTCTTATTACAACATTATCAGGTCACTCAACCGAAACTAGGGAATATACTTCTTTCTTCATACATTCATTCAAGAATATAACCTATTGATCCATCGACATATATAATAATATGTAACTTAAAACATTAACATGCATTAACTAATATTCCATACGATCATATCATTAGATGTGCAACATATATAGATAGATTCATTCACAACATATTTGCTCGACACATTCATATCAACTCATTCACAACATATATGCATTCGACATAAACACAGATATTAGAGACACATAGACATAAGGTTTAACGTGGAAACCCATACGGGAAAAACCACAAAGGTGCTCTTCATCTGGAATGAGAAATGGTTTAGCACCTTTGGTCTGTGCACACAGCTTGCAGACTACTCTTTAGATCTTATTTACAATCAATGACTTCTTTCTCGTCTCATGCTCTCTGATTTTGGTCTCTTTCTCTCTTCCTCTCTATACATTTGTCTATTGGTATATTCTATCTCGTCCTTGGATCTCTGTTGTGTTTCGATCGTCTCTATTCGTGGTCATCCGCACACAGCTTGGATCGACTATTTATAAATTTTACACTTCTTGATTTAACCGTCTGTTGACTCTCAACTGTCAATCGACATGTTGTTCTATCCGCCCCAAAACATCCCGTTACATCTAAACATAGGCTCTATCGACCTAGTTTACAATCAGTCTGTATTCCTAAAATAGATTATTAGTCTAACAAATACCTCTTACCAAAAACCCTGTCGAAGTCCTCGCTTCGACTTATTCTTTTCCTCTTTTGTTGCAGCTTCTTCTGTCGCAACCTTTTCTTGCCTTACGACCAAAATCTTCATCTTTTCGAACAAAATTTTGATTATCTTTTCCTAGGCCCAAGAGGCCCCCAACACTCACTTGTGGCTTGTCCCAAGCCACATTAGTATGAAATTTATATCAGTGCAATTTTTCTTTGAAAATTTTGAAATATATTCATGATCTGTTCTACTTCTTGTCGCACCTCTTCCTGTACTTTACTCATTTGGTCCACAAGTTCGGAACTAATATGTTTCGAAGTTGTTATTCCCGGTGTGCCCAAAACTTGTAGCACATTTTCATGAATAGGTTGAATGATAGTTGTTACCTTTTACGCATCAGTATATATCTCTGCGACATGATCTGTTATGTCTTGATCTTATATCCATAATCCAGCTACTTGTTCTTGCAATCTCTTAAGATCGGCAGCCTTGGTCATCTTTTCCATTATTGGAAGCTTCTTCTATTCATTCTTCAACTTATTAATGTCTGCTTCAGCAGTATGCAGTTGCTATGTCACCTGTTTGAGATCTGTGTCGTCTATCAAGGCTTCCCATGACTGAGATACCTATTCAACTGCTTTGGCACAAAGTACCTCTTCTTCCCCAATCTTCAGTACAGCCTCAGTTGTTGCTTTCCATTTCTCTTCCAGTACCTTCGGAGGTGTACTATGAGTCATATTTGATTCCAACTCTATGATTTGTTTGCAGAGGTTCTCAACTACCTCACCTAGTCAAAAAAAAAATTATTTAGAGAACATATCAGGTGCAATCCCTTCGTCAGCAAAATTACTAGAAGTTAGCGTAATAGCTGCATCTAGTTGCTACATGTCATCCTACCAGGTTTTTGCTCTCTGTTATGTCTCCTTGACTGTATTCTTCACCGACGAAATGGTAGTATTAGAATGTTTGAGTTGACCAAATATATCACGCTCTCTTATCTTCACTTCCGCTACTGCAGTTTGTTGAATAACATGCAGTAAATACATTGGTATGATGGAAAAATCAAAAGTCACATGATCAAGATCCTGGAGCAAGGCATTGTGGTCCCTAAGTCAATTGTTGTTGAATTCACCTGAATTTTTCTTTTGTTGGCATCGATGGTACGTCGACAGGTCACTCTTCAAATGGGCCTTCTTCTTCCTACAACACAGCCGAATACGGCTCCCGCTCGACCGCTACTTTAACTTCTTTTATTGTAGTACAAAGTGTCTACAGTATTTACGTAATGATGCTTTCCAATTCAGTGTGTCGTACATCCATCTTGTTGCAACTTTCATTTGACGCTTCCTCCATTCGATCTTAAATAAGGTTGTAGTCGTCGTTAGTAAGAGAAAAAATTCCAATTGTCTTGTCATCTTTCCTCTTCTTTTGACTCTTCTCAGACTTTTCATATCGTTTTATTTTATCCACCAACTATGGATCTATCGGGGTTGTACTGGATTCACTTTTATTGTCACAGGGAGAGCTTTGTGGGCTATCTTCAGCTAGTGAATCTCCTCCCTAATTTCCATTTTGCTTCTCTGATGAGTCATCCTATCGTGGCTCAATTTTTGCAGAGATTTGGTCCTCTATGACAGGTTGTCACCATTCTTCAGGACAATCTTGAATAGTCATGTCAATTTCTTCAGTGCATAGTTGAAACTGCATAGCTAACCACTTGTTTTGTGGGTCTTGTCACAGTTGTAGAAACATATGGTGAGCCCCAACCGAAAGTCTGATGACGTTGTGAAACCGTTTGACGGTGTCCTTAGTAATTCTTGTATGTTTTCTGATATAATGTCTTAGTGCCTCACCTTAGAGATAAAATTCAATGTTATTATCATGTTGTCGCTGTGTATTTTCCTTATCATACTAGATATTCTGGTATCTTACTCCTTGGCATGGTACATGGACATCTACCAAAGCTTGGTAGTCTAATGTTTCTGCCCATGCGACAAATGAAATTAAAATCAACAACCACGAATAATTAAAGGGATTACCCTTTTCTTGCTCATCTGCTAGCAATTCATTTAACAAATAGGTCGACCAGTTCATCTGGATGCCCGCTGCACACTGCTCTAGCGTAACAATTGTTTCGGTGGTGCATTGGTTCATTCACATCTTTCTTAGTAGCTTGTTGGATGATACTTTGGTGGTGAATTGAATGACAATGCCATTTATAGAGGAAATGGAAAAGCATCTCTTGTCTCTCAATAGATTATACTTCTCCTTCATTCTGTTGGTAAGAGTTGTATCCTGGTCCTTTCTAGCGAAGAAGGACACTGGGTCAAATCCTGCAAGAAAAAGTCCTGTGATGGATGTTATTAGCTCTACGTCGACTGATATTTTTCTATCTATCCATAGGGATCCTCCGTGAAAACACACTAGCAATTGTTTCACACATGCATTGACTTTTGTTGTGCGACCAAAATGTGGCATATGCAACAATGACAACAATATGAATTTATGCAATCCTCTAGCCTAGTCCATCGGGACCACATGAATAGGTCCATGCTCAGTCTTTTGAACAGTAGTCATATATCGCTTCATCTCAAGTTCAGGGAACTTCCGAATTTGCAGAATTCCCATCGTCACATGGACTCCTTTTGGTATTGCGAGATTTACCAACTGATATTTGGAATTTTTACCAACAGTAACTTTAAGTGCCTCCACTGACCTTGGAAGAACATAATCAGGAAACAAGTTGGCCGACCCAAATCCTGTTGCCTCAGCATCAGGTGGAGGTGTTGTTCTCTTTGTGTGACCAGATCTACAACCATATTGTTTTCTTTTTTATGTGCCAGGCTAGTCCAGCTGCAAAACAACCTCTATAATCAGTGGTAGCTGTGAAATAGCTTCTGTAGTTTCTTCCATAATGGGTGTCGGTGATGGAATCTCAATGCCTGAATCTTGAACAATGTTTGTGCTGGAGACAAAAATGACCATGCTTTGAGAAAATAACTTTGGCTCAAATGGTTGTAGATAGACAGTTTAGTGCAAAATTTCACTCAATCAAATGCAACGGAATGACCAAGCTTCGTTGCGAAGATGAAATATGTTTACATGTTCAATAAGCCATTTACTTACATTATCTTGCAAAAACTAGAGAAGGTGGTGGTGATTTTTTTCACATGGAGCAATCTTTCTAATAATTTCAATGAAACCGCCAATCACGCCATCATTTCTCCTGTAAGTTCAATGGTAGTTATTAAGCATTAATGATAGATGTGACCAGAAAGTATGTCGTCGAAATCTACCGTTACCTTAAATTAACTGCTATCCAACTGTCACTTAAGACAAAATTTCAATGTGCGACAACAATTATTTTCTTGCAACAAACATATAGCCTACAAGAATAGTTCTTCTCCTGCAACAACAACTCTTTTATTGTGACCGACATATATACTGCAACAACAGTTCTTGTCTTGCAACAGACATATAGTCTACGAGAACAATTCTTCTTCCATGACAGACATATAGTTTGTGACAACAATTCCACACTTTGCAAAACACTCATAAACTTGTGACAAAAACTCTCATAATCTTGCAACTTTATTTTTTACTTTCTTCCTTCTCTTTTTTAACTATTAGTCGACCAAAGTGTGGCTATCGTGATAAGACTTTAGCTAACTTCCATTCACCAACCCCTTTAAGGGTGTACCATCTAACTTTTGTAACTATATTGCTCCTCCTTCAGTGATATTGATGACAACATGTGGCCCCATCCAATGTGTTCGAAGCTTGCCAGGATGCTTAAAAAATTTACTATCATATAGGAGAACAAGACCTCCAACCTGGAATTGCTTACACTTAATATGTCAGTCATGCCAAGCTTTCTGCCGCTCCTTCTCGACACTCTAATGATAGCCTATGACAAAGTGATCTTCTTCTAACTGTACGAGTTGCAACAATCTTTCTTCTACAACGCCAACATATGCCATCTCTGTTATCACAGTTATCCTAAGACTAGGTACAATATATTCCATCAACATGACAACCTCTTATCCATAAACCAATTTGAATAGACTTTGACCTATCAAATTTTTGTAGGTTGTGCAATAATCCCATAATGGCACAAATATCTTCTGATCCCAATCATCCCTATGAACATTACATATTTTGGTAAATGCATTTTCCAATATCTTATTAAATGCTTTGACAACACCATTTGCTTGTGGGTGATACAGTGTCGTATTCCGGTGCTGAATTTGGAATTCTTCAGTTAATTTGTCGATCTACTAGTTCACAAAATGTGTGCCTTGATCACTTATCAAAATCTTCGGGCATCCAAATCGTGTTACTAGGTCGAACAAAAATCTTGCAGTAGTCGCAGGAGTACAATCTCTTAATGGCGTTGCTTCGACCCATCTAGTCAAGTAGTTTGTCGCAATGATTATATAATGTGCACATGTTCCCTAGTGGATTGATAGGACCCATAAAATCAACCGCCCATTTATCAAATTCCTACAAAGTCACCGTTGGTACCAACAACATTTCATCTCATCGGCATGGTTTTCCATTTCTTTGGCAGATATCACAGATGCGACAATAATATCTAGCGTCTGCATGCAAAGTAGGCCACCACAATCCTGCCTATAAAATATTGTGTACTGTCGCTTTTCCTGCATAATGGCCTCTTACGACACCAGCATGTGTTTCATTCAATACCATTAGTCGCTCATGTTCCAAGACACAATGAAAAAGGAGTTCATCTTGTCCTATTTTATATAATTATCCAACGTTCAACTGGACAGTGGAAACTGTGACTCTTACAACTAATTGCTTCTTTTGTGTTGTATTGAATTCTTCTAACGCATATATTTTATCCAAGAAATGTACAATATATATGTAATGATCATCAATCATCTTAACTCCAAACAGTTGTGCGACAGGAACATTATCATCGAGACTGATGGGCTCTTCTCCACTTTCTAACCTCAACAGATGGTCTGGTCTGGAATCCAGTCAACCCGGTTTGACAATAATTTCAAAGTCAAATTTTTGGAACATGAGAACCCATTGATAAATATTCCCCCACAACACTGGCTTATTGACCAAATAATTCAATGCAGAATGGTCTGTATACCTCTTGAAATGTCCTTCCAGCAAATAATGTCTAAACTTTTGAAGAGCATATACCATAGTGTGTCCTTCTCTTTCTGTCATGGTATAGTTATTTTCTATCGTCAACAATTTTCTACGAACAATTGCCATGCGGTGATCAATAGAAGTTTCACCTGGCTGCATAAGTGCAATACCCAGCACGACAGACAACGTGTTGACATGTACATGAAACTCTTTCTTCCAATCTGGAAAGACTAATAAAGGTGTTGTAAGCATCTTGTTTTTAAGAACATCCAAACTCTCTTGACATTGTTCACTCCATTGAAACCTGGCATCTTTCTTCAATAATTTCTCCATAGGGGTTGTAACCTTTGCATATCCTTCGATAGTACCCTGTATGTCCCAAAGTAGTTATCAATTGTTTTACTGTAGAGGATGGTGGTAGGTCGACAATAATCGCAATTTTAGCAGGGTCCACCAATATTTTATCTCGACAAACCACATGACCTAGAAAATGCTAAAAGGGGCACAAAAATTGCACTTCTTTAAGTTAAGGGAAATATAGAACTGTCAACATTGTTCCAACATCATTCTAAGACTCTCAATATGACCTTTTATTAACCCATAGACTGTCCAGTCATCAAAGTATACTTCAATAAATTTATGAATGAAATCTTTAAAAACAACTATGACTATCCTAGAAAAGATAGCAGGAGCATTCTTGAATCCAAAGGGCATTACCGTATACTTGAAACATCTCCACTTTGTCGCAAAGTCCGTCTTGTACCAATATTCCTTTGCAATTATAATTTGATGGTAACCAAAGAATCCATTAGTAAATGAATATACTTCTTGTCCTCCGACACTCTCCAACACTTCACCTGTAAACGGGGCGAGAAATGGATCATGTAGGAAAGAAACATTCAGCTTCCTTAGGTTGACACAGTTACGGACTTCACCAATTTTTTTGTCTTGTACTACTATAGGACTAATCCATTCATATTCCTCGACAAGTTCTATAATGCCTGCATATAGCATTCTGTCTAACTTTATCTTGAATTTTTATTTATATCTAGGATTGAGCCAGTGTGGTCATTGTTTAATAGGTTTTGCATCAAGCTTCAAATGAATCTTCATTTCTCCAAGATCACTAATAATTCCCTTCATTTATAAAAATTTAGTAGGGAACAGATCCTGGAATTCATGCAATAAGTCTGTAATCTTCCCTATGGTCTCATCATCCCAATAGTCTCCTGTATTAGCAAACTTCAGGTTCTCTTGAGAACCAATATTTACTTTCTTTATTTCCAAAGGATTCAAAAATGTGTCCCTTGTTACACCTGATGCTTTGACTTCGCGAGGACCCTTAGACTCAAGAATATTTATTTCGTGTGGATCATCATCATCAAGTTCACCTGTTATATTGTAACATTCCATCCAATGCTGAACTGTTTTGCTGCTCTAATGGAAACTTGTCAACGACACAAGGATATCTTCAAAGATATTAGTCTTGATTACTTGCAAAGCAACATCAATTGATGGATTATCATCAGCAAATTCAAATGTATGCATGAAACTGGCTGCTAGTTCTTCCCATTCAATTGTTCCTCATCACAGCTCAACCAAAATATACCATATTCTCGTTATCATGTCCAAGGTGTGGATGAACTAATGGACCCATTCCTGTCATCGACATGCCTCCCATGTCGCACGAAAATGCTCAATATGCTCGACAGGATTAGTCAGTACTGTATATTTCTGACTAGTATAGAACATTTTTTCTCCAAATTGGACTTTCAACAATCTTCGACATTAAGGCCATTCTGAAATAGACTGCTTATGTGTAACCCGCCATCTTGCGGGTGTAGCCTTCAATGTAAAATCCAGAGCTAACAAGCGTTGAGGTTCAGTTACTTTCTCTTCAAAATCTGTAAGAAAAGATTCAAAGTTAGGTAAGCCTTCATAGGTAGGTAGATCACATACCTGGATACCTACCCATCGCACAGATTTTGTGATGCTTGCGCATTTCCACATTAACACTTCATGTAGTCGTTTTTTCCAATTCTCTAGAGCTTCTCTTGAATATGATGAGCAGGAACTAACACTTTGCCAACTGAGTTTTTCATTGGATGTCATATTAACATAATCATCCATCTCATAAGTAATATTGTAGATATGATCCAAATATCCATATTATCTTTCCCTATTTACGTGCTTGACATATCTATGGCCTTCTAGAGGATAAATTTGTGCGACCACCCATAATTATGCATACTCAAAAGCTAATATCATCTTCTTAAAGTTGATAATAGTTTGATTGTCAATTGCCTATCGATCCCCAGAAGCGCGGGATACGAATTCATATCATTGACAATATCTATCACCTCAAAATATGCATAAGTATCGATTCCTTCTATCTCGACAAGATCCCGTGTCATTCGACCAATAGGAAGAACCTTCGACTAATTGGCTAATCTTAGTTGAACAAGAGACCATACTAGTCTCTAATTCCCCATACTTTCCCATGTTTTTCTGGTGAGAATGTTAACATCTAATTCCAAGTCCATGATAATATAATCCATGTCATAATCACCTATAGGGGCATTCATCCTTAGCTCATGACTAGTTTTTATTATTTTCTCAATGTGGTTAACTCTCCTTTCTAGTCGCACATCTAATTGAGGTTCTTCAACTAAAGGTGATAGTTTGGCTATAGCTTCTTTATCTTCTATCAGTGTTAAATAACTTTTAAAGAAATCTTTCAATTTACTGACCTTCTTTATTGGTTTCTTTTGAAATAATTATTCGAATCTTTTAGACATTTCCAATATTGGTCCTTCATTCGGTGTGTGGACAAAGGCAAAAATCGATGCTCGATTTCCATCGACGAACTCATGTTGTCCATCAAATAATACTTCCTTTTCTTTCTGGACATCAAGTGGTTCTTTCTTTTGTTGCACCATTTGTACTCTTAGTTGGCCATGTGGTGCTTCTTGATTTGCTCCAGTCGCAGTGCCTCCTCTTTTTACCACAACAATATTTAGTCCCCGCAATTTAGTAGAAATCTTCTGGATCTTTGGGTTAGCATTATGAGGTGGGTTCTGGTTCTCCATATATTTATCCTGCCACTTAGTAATGATTTGTGGTCATTCTTCGACAATATGGTCCAATGCTTTACAATATGAATAGGTCAAGATAAGATTTGTGCAATATCTGGAAAAATGTCCAGATTTCTGCAATTATAACATATAACTTGGCCTCTTTTGCAACCAAATCCTCCTCCTCGTCCTCGGCCTCTAAAAATACCACAACCCCTTGGTTGAGGCTCTTGTATTTGAGCTCACTCAACTTACATCTGTTCATCATTTTTCATCAGATAAGTGTCAATTTTTTTCTCCTGCAGCAGCTGATATGCCCTACAATATTTCTCATTGTGACCCACCGATCGATAGAACTTACAATATCGGCTGGTTGGTGCACTTACTAATTTCTATAACTAGAATCATTCATGTGACTGATGTCCTATTGTCTGACAAATTATACACCAAGGCATTCCTTGAGAATTTATAGGATTTGGTGCTCCTGATGCAACATAATTCATGTATGTTGGACATGAGTCTTTATGGTGGCCTTTAGTTCTACATTAGGTACACCAGAGTTTCTCTTGTATTTATTTCTCTTTCTTGACATCCTGAAGTTTCAACGTAAGGTTGGAAATATGCAACTGTATTTGCATCATTCCTGCACCGGTTTCTTCGACCGATGAAGCTTCCAACTTCATAGCAAGCTCAAGATCCTTGCTTTGTGATACAATATTCTATTGCATCAAAGAAATAGATATATGCGGTAGCATTGATGCAATGAACCATTCTTTATGTTAGACATCTAACATCTGAAAACTCACTTGCGGCCATCAGAGTTTTGAATCTTTAGTCAAAGTCCCAAACATAATCCATAGGCAACTGCTTAATCTCATTTATTTTTGTAATGCACTATGACTTAGATTTAGATTTCTTGAATTCTTCTATCAATCATATCCATATTTTATCTAATGTCTTCTGAGGGATTCTTACCATAACCAAAGAGAATTTCATATACCAATCAAGTGCATGACCTCTAAAGGTTGTGATCATCTGGGCTTTCTTTATAGCCTCATATTGGACCTGATAGTCCATACAATTTCACATAGGAACCAATGTTGCTTGGGTTCCTCTAACCCATCCCATTAAAGATCGGTAACTTTATATCATTTCCATCCATTATGTTTACTCTTGATAATTTTGAATTAAAGGTTATACTAGTGGTCGTTCCTTGACTGCTATTTCCACTATTATTGTTGTTATGATTGAAAAAGTCACTAGGTGATGTGTTTTTAGATCTCACCTAAGGTTCTAGAGATGTATGCGAGGTAGCAGGTATGCCGTAATATTGATCTAGATCTGGTACCTCTTCTTTTTCTTCTTCAGATATAAGTCGATATTCCTCTTCTTCGTCGCAAGATTATCCGTCGAGGTGTAGTGCCAATTTGTAGTCCTCTCTTTCGGTCATGCTGCAACTTCCTCTTCTTGTCGTTGTCCTTCTTCTCTTTCCCGACCGAAATATTCTTCCACTCCTTAGGCGTCCACCTTCTAGCTCAATATCACTATAGACAAAAAACATCTCATCTCACTCTGATCCATTTTATTAATACTTTTCTTGTGACATTACCCTGAATCTCCGCGCACAATTATTTATCTGTCGGACTCCACTCTCAGGATCATTTTTTCACATACCAACATCTTTATCCATAGTTTCAAAGATTTTAGATAGTGACCTCTAGTTTCTTGAAAGAACTCTCTTTTTGTTTCACTGTATGAACTGATAGTATTGACTGCAATCTCAATGATATATCCCTCCAAAATACTATCAACCCAGAAGTTGACATCCCTAGATATAGGATTACTAATTATTTTCAACCGTTGGATCAACTAAGGACTCCACTCTGTAGGTTCTCCAACTTGAAAATTTTTCTTCGAGGTTTCTAGCTTCGACAACCACTCATATAGTATAATGGGGAATTCACTAAAGAAAATCTTATAAATGTCTGTGTAAAGGTATTGTTCCAACCATTATGTCAGGCTCAGTCGCAATCCTTTACTTTGCTCCTGTGCAAACTCTAGTGCTTTATAATAAACCCAATCTTGAATTTTGGGTTTTGTCAGTTGCCAAAACATATCCCCATCAAGATGATTCATGTCTCAACAACATAACCATTTATTGGTGTCTTTCTGTCAACCCAGGTTCATACTTCCTTGTCTATCAACAAAACCCAAGATATCATCCTGACAAAGTAGAACTTCGTCGACAACACCTACGACGCAGATGAGGTCTCACTCGAAATATCTATTGGAGTTTCCAGAACCAGGTTTCTACAGTTATGGAGGGGGGTTTCCTTATTACAACATTATCAAGTCACTCAACCGAAACCAGGGAACAAACTTCCTTCTTCATACATTCATTCAAGAAGATATCCCATTGATCTGTCGACATATATAACAATATGTAACGTAAAGCATTAACAAATATTAACTAATATTCCATACGATAATATCATTAGATGTGCACCATATATAGATAAGTTCATTCACAACAACTCTACTCGACACATTCAGATCATCTCATTCACAATAGATATGCATTCGACATAAACACAGATATTAGAGACACATAGACACAAGGTTTAACATGGAAACCCATACGGGAAAAACCACAAATATACTCTTCATCTGGAATGAAAAAATGTTTAACACCTTTGGTCTGTAAAGACAGCTTGCAGACTGTTCAAGCTTATTGAACCTGATTTCCTTGAATCCAAATGATTTTTCATGCATTCAAGACTATTTATCTAAGTATAAAACCCTTAGACTCTTATGTGCAGAATGCAAGATTAAGAAAGAAGACAACCAATGTATTTATCATATTCTTTCCAAACTTGGACCTGCATATTCTGTTTTTGTATCTACATTCTACTCCATGAAAGAATCCTTGACTGCAGCTAGCTATCAAGAGCCTAGTCTTGAATCATTTTGTGATTCATTAATTAGAGAGCAATATAAGCTCATTCATCTTGGAGTAATTAACAATGCAGATACATCTAGGAAAGCCTTATTGTCCCAACAGAAAGAAAAGTGCAAGCCTCCCAAGAAATAAAATTTTCGCAATAATAAGCTAAACAACAAGGGTCCCAAACCCTCTCAGTCAACTCCTTCTTTAAAAAATGACAAAGGATCCAAGACAAAAGAAAAGAAGACTGAGCGTCATTGCAATTTTTGTGGGAAAGATAATCATGATGAATCTAAGTGTTTAAAGAAGATGAGAGCCTTGGAAGCAGCAATGAAGAAGCACCATATCAGCCTAGATTCGTCTTCAGAATCTAACTCTCATGGACATGCATTTTATGCTTCTGGTTACTCTTATACTGCATCTTCTTCTTCTACTTCAAATGAATGGCTCATTGATTCTGGAGCATCTTATCATATGGCTAAGGATCAAGCCATATTTTCTACTATGCATGAATGTAACACCAAACAAATAGTCATTGGTGATGATATATCTCTAAGTGTTGTAGGATGTGGAACAGTTCTAGTAGAAAATGGTCATTTCAGTGATGTACTATGTGTTCCAAAAATTTCCTGCAATTTGTTATCAGTCTATTGAATTACCCATTCGGGTGAAGGTAAAACTGTGACGTTTACACCTCACCAAGTTGTAATCAAGGATTTTAAAAATCTTCAAAATGTCCTTGCTAATCGAATTGTTGATGATATTACCAGGTTGTACAAATTTAACAACTTTGGGTCATCACCTTTTCCTTCAGTTTTTGTTGCTCATAGTGATAACTTGAGCAAACTTTGGCATGAACGATTTGGTCACTTAAATTATCGCTCATTGCAACAACTATGTAAAGACAATATGGTGACTGGTCTTCCAATAGTATCTTGCAAGTATGGTGTTTGTTTCGGTTGTGTACTCGAAAAACATCATCGAGACAATTTTGACAAACGTGCCTCTTGGCACGCCTCGATTCTCTTAGAGTTTGTGCATAGTGACTTGTATGGTCCTCTTCCATCTGCTTCATTTTCTGGTTTCAAATATTTCTTAACTTTCATTGATGACTATTCCAGACGCACTTGGTTTTACTTCCTAAAACTTAAGAGCGAAGTATTTAACATGTTCTTGGTCTACAAGGCCCTTGTTGAAAAACAATATGGTCATCAAACTATTAAGTTAAGATCTGACAATGGAGGAGAATATGTTAACAACAAGTTCACTACTTTCTGCACTGAACAAGGAATCCAACAATAGCACACTGTTCCATATACACCGCAACAAAATGGTGTAGTTGAATAGAAGAACTGCACTTTAAAAGAAATGGCTAATTGTATGATCCAATCTAAGGGGCTAAGTCTTCAATATTGGGCTGAGGCCATAAATTGTGCAAATTACATAGTTAACCGCACACCCACTAAAGTTTTACAAGGTATAACACTAAAAGAAGAATGGAGTAAAATTAAACCAGATGCAAGTCACTTTCGTGTGCTTGGTTGTGAAGCTTGGGCTCACATTCTGGATGAAAAATGAAAGGCATTGCAACCTAAAAGTGAAAAGTGCATATTTTTTGGATATTCTGAAGATGTAAAAGGTTATAGACTTCTTCAGCCCCATTCACATGATATAATCATTAGAAAATATGTTAAATTTGATGAAAATATCTTGGCCTGCGAGCCTAACTTGGCGGGTGTGCCATATTTGGCCTGGGAGCCTGATTCAGCGATTGTGCCTTCTTCTTCTTCTTCTTCCAACTTCCTTGAAAGGTTTCCCACTCCAGTTTCTGATGTGACAATGAAGATGAAAATCCACCTCTGCCTGCTCATGTTCCTCCAATTGCACCAGCACCAATGCTTCCTCGATGGGTCCGATCAACATGTGAAGCAGCTGATGATCTTGCTGATGATCCTAGAGATCAACGTCGAACACATTCTCAGTTTCAGTAAGCCTCTTCTCTTTTGGCTCAAGTTTCTGAGAATCATGATCCAGAAGCTTCAGGAAATCTAGATTGGGATGTAGCTATGGATGAAGAATATCGTTCCTTAATGGTGAACGACACTTGGGATCTTGTTCCTCTTCCAAAAGGAAGAAAACTTGTTAGATGTAAATGAGTCTACAGAACTAAGTATGCATCAGATGGAAGTGTTGAAAGACTTAAGGCAAGGTTACTTGCCAAATGTTTTTCCCAAGTTGAAGGGATTGACTACAATGAAGCAAAATTTTGAAATGTCAGAGTTAGGACATTTGCATTATTTTCTTTGTCTCCAAGTATTGCAAACCAAATAAGGAATATTTATTTCCAAGTCTAAGTATTCTTGTGACCTACTTCGTCACTTCCACATGGAAGATTGTAAACCAGCCCCTTCTCCCTTCCAGTCTGGAGTCAAAATTTCTGCCACTTGTACTTCCACTGAATTAAATGCCACCTTGTATCGTCAGCTTGTTGGTATTTTTTTATACTTGTCTCATTCCCGTCCTAGCCTTTCATTTATCGTTGGTCGTGTTGCCCGTTATATGCAAACTCCTCATGAAAGTCACTGGAAAGCAGCAAAAAGAATACTTCGATATATTCGAGGTACAATTCAGTTTGGGATTCATTACAGTACAGAGGGGACACCTTTGTTGGTTGGTTTCACTGATTCAGATTGGGCCATTAATGATCCTCATAATCGAAAGTCTACTACAAGTTATGTTTTCAATATGGGATCTGGACCTGTCACTTGGGCTTGTAAGAAACAACAAGCTCTTGCTCTTTCTTCAGCAGAAGCAAAATATCAAGCTGTAGTTAATGCCAGTCAGGAAGCTTTATGGCTTCGACAGATCCTTTCGGAGTTTGGATTCGAGCAGCAACAACCTACTCCACTTTGGTGCGACAATCAAAGTGCCATCAAGCTTGCCAAAGATCCAGTTCTACATCAACGCAGCAAACACATTGAGCTACACATGCACTTCATTAGAAATCTTGTTCATGATCATGTTCTTGAAATTCTCTATTGCCCTACAGATGATCAAGTTCTAGACATCTTCACCAAGTCTCTTACAGAAGCGAAGTTTTCTAAACTTCGATCTATGTTAGGAGTTCAGGAATGTGTCCTTAAGGGGGGATAGGCCCTAATGCCTCCTTCCTTCTCCTAATAGTGTCACTTTTGTAAATCCTTCAATCCTATCCCAAGTTGTTCTTAAGGGGGGATGTTAGGATATTTAGACACTTAGGAGTTAGTTAATATCAACTTGTGTAATATATCCGTTAGGTAAAGTGTGTTTCTTTAGTATGCATTAGTATGCATTTGTAAATATTCTAATCCAACGGTCATGATATGCTCTAGACATAAAGTGATCCGACGGTTCAACTTCTCTTAGATCATACCTACCATTGATCCGTGGATTAACACTCGATTGGTCCATGATCTCTATTTAAAGAGCATGGAGCATCTTTGGCTAGTTGATCGATTATGAGAAGATCATATGTAACTTTCTTTCTTTTGCATAATAAATTGCTCAAAGTAGCTATTTGGTTGGGGCCGTGGTCTGTTTCCCTCTTAAGGGTTTTAACCACATGACAAACATCTGTGTGTTGATATGTAATCTATTTGTGTGAAGTGGTTGCTCAAGATGTTCGGTCTTTTGGGAGTACCCTGTGTACCCAAACACTCGTGCTTTTTGGTTTTTCCCGTATGGGTTTCCAACATCCTGCTAACCTTTTTCCGCAATTTTTTCCATCGTTGGATTTTCCTCTACAGCCTCGATCTCCGCCATATGTTTTCTGCAAAACTCATTAAGGCAGAAAAAATGGATTTGGGTGTGAATTGATCAAAGGTCAATCAATCCAACCTTTATACTACATGATTTATCAACCTAGCACTCCTATATATGCATCTACCTATACTTTAGTTCATTCAAGTATCAATTTGGAATTTGAACCAACAGTTTCATGAAAACACGTCGATGTTCAGAAAACCGCCATAGTCGGCTCTGAACAGCGACACCATTCACAACAATGCATACATCTAAGTTAATAATACTGTAACACACACTGCTAATATTTCTATTAAACAATAAAAGAAAGAAACACACACAACTGGATCTCTTTCAGTCTCTGCAACCCATTTACAAATAGACACAGACGCAGCCTATTCTTCCCTCTACAAATTTGCAATCCTCACCCTGAAAAGAAGAACCCCTACTACTTCTCAAACTTATCTATTTATCCTAAGTTGTTACTTCCCCCTTTGAGTCAGTTCTATAACAAACACTACCACTCATAAGGGAAAAAACGCCATTGTCCAACCAAACAGTTCAGTGGTTGATCTCTACATAGGGAGTCATGACCCGCCATTATTCCTACTGCTTTAACAGACTATGACTAAGCAGAATTACTCATCACTATCTAGAAATTTCATAAAAACATAGGTTATTTACAATGTAATAGCCTAGGGAATATTAACTCAAAATGTGGAGACCCCTTCCTGGATTGATTTAACATTGAACTTGGAATTTGAAATGGTTAGTCGGATGCTCTTGCATTAGAATCGCAAGGGTGAAAAATTATGAACCCCTGTTCATTACTTCAGTTACAGTGCAACCCTTGGTTTCTAATTCTATGGCGCTCAGACATGTAGAATATTTTGGTGGTTGCTTCTTCCATTTGACTAAATGCTCTAGATGGTTCTTCTTCCTCATACTTTTGGTCACTTTACTATCCAGAATGGCCCCAACTTTCAATGGTTGTGTCACAGGCATTTCGGTAGGCATCTCTAGCTCATCAGCATTTGCTGAGAATTTACTGAGTGTACTGCAAGGTCCAACCTTTTTCCTCTTCAACCATGTTTTCCAATATTGTGTTTGTAACTGGTTCTTTAGTTCTTCCAGCATGTGTTTAGACTTATTTGAACCTTCCAGTTCTTCTTTTCTTTGCCCTGTAAACAAGTTGCCAATTGGTTCTCCTCTACCTGCATATAAACAATTCAGTCTTCCCGTTACAACGGTAAACATAAAATTTATTAACATAATGATGCTTTATGTCCAAGAATTCTCTTCTTGGATTCTTTTCCCTTCCTCTCCTTTTCTTGTTACTATTACATCACCACCCTTGGTAATCTTAGTAACCATGCACTTCCTATTTTTTTTATTAACTTCATATTGTGCTTCCTCTATCAATGCCATACTTGCATTGGACATTTCTTGTTGGTTTGTTTTTCCATTCACCTAACCACTACACACCATGTTAGTTAATTCAACCTCATTATCATTTTCCTCTGCTTTCCAATCATTCACGATTTTCTTATCAGTCATAATCAACAACTGATCATTAGCATCTTCTTGCTTACCCTTGAGTGGATGAATACTATGCTTCTTCCCATTCATTTCAAAGGAGTAAACATTCATCTTTTATTCATGCACTGATTCCCTGTCAAAATGCCAAGGTCTACCTAATAAAATATGACAAGAATCCATCTCAATAATGTCACATCTTACCACATCCTGATATCTTCCAATCTGAAACTTTACCTGTCATTGTTCTTTCACAAGAACTTGATGACCTTTCTGCATCCATGCAACTCTATATGGTTCTGGATGTACTGTCTTCCTCAAATTTAGTTTGTCCACCATCTCTGTAGACACCAATTAGTACTACCACTATCAACAATTAATTTGCAACACTTACCTTCAAATTTGCAAACTGACTTAAACATGCTCCTCAATTATTTTCCTCATCAATAAAGCTTCACCTTCTTTAGGATAGGCCACAACCTCCTCTAATTCTTGTGGGGCTCCAGGTTCAACTTGTACTACTTGTGCTTCTCCCCGTCTGGCAACATTTTCTGAACAGTCCCATGACATGTGACCGAGTTGTTCACATGTGTAACATCTCACTGTTCCACCTCTTCCTATGCCTCTTCCTCTTGAATCATTTCGACTACCTCTGTTCTCATTATTTTGGTCAGGATTCCCTTTCTAGTTTGAACCGCTAGCTTCACCCTTTTGTTGTTGTTCCCCTCCTCCCGAGCCTGCTACCTTTTCTTTCTGACTCTGCCTCCTCATCAACTTCTCCTCATCCTTCAAAGCAACTTGATATGCTTCTTCAACGAACCTTAATGACAACAAACTCAATTCATCTTGTATATCAGATCTCAAACCATTGACATACCTAGCTACTCTCTCAGGTGTATCCTCTATATGTCCAGATCGGATATTCACCCTATATAATTCCTTAGTATACTCGCTAATCATCATTGATTTCTGTCTAAGATTTTGCATTTTCCTAAACAAAATCAACGTGTAATATTTAGGAAGAAATTTACCTTTTAACTTAGTTGTCATTCTGCTCCAGCTATTGATCTTGGCTTTGTGTTTCAAGATCCTCTCCTTTTGCACACCATCCCACCATAAGGACGCATGCCATCTTAACTTTGTGACAAAAAATATTACTTTCCTTTATTCCTTTACCTCAGCATAATCGAAATGCTTATTCATAGCACTGATCCAATTAATTAGTTCCTCTGGATCCAATTTCCCACTATAAAATGGTACATTAGCCTTCGAACTTGAACTTGCACCAAATATTGATTTTAGTATTTTTACCTCATGAGTTTGAGTAGTTTTCTCCTCCTCCTCTTCGAATACTTCTTCATCACTTGTGTCTCCAGTGTGCTCATGATGTCTGCCAATCTCTAAGACATCCAACCTTACCCTCAGATTTCTTATCTCCTCTCTCAAACCTGCATTGCCAATAGGTCTTCCTTGCCTGCCTCGACCTCTCCCAATTCGGTTCCATCTCTTGGCACAACAAGTCACTTCTTGACACAACCTTACTAATAGTAATATATTTTCTTTTCTAAATTTGTTAGTAATCAGGAGTAAACACCATCTCAATTTTTTTTAAAGAAAAACTGCTCGAATCCTTAACACTAACAGTTCCATAATATTAAGAAATAAAACACAATACTCAACCTTACGCTTTGATGCCAAAAACATGGTGCAAGGGGGTTAGACCAAAACCAACCCAAACAGCACCTCCAAGATCTTCAGGGTCCTACACTTGGTAGGATCACCAAATTTAGCTTAACTGCCAAATTCTATGCTAAAATTGCCTCCCCGCAATTCTCCCTCCGCAATCATCGTTCCGCAATGTAATAACCCAAAAATTCATAAAAATTTAAAATTTTTCATGTAACCTAAGATGTTCAAGGTTGTCATAGGCAATGAACCAATAACTGTTAGCGGTTACTCAAACAGTAATAATTAACAAAGAGCATTATATTTTTCTAGCTCTATATAATTTATTGGTTTGTCTTGAAGTACTATGTTAGGGATGTTAAACACAACAGTTTTTGTTTTAGAAAGCAAGAAAGGAAACTACATCTTAATCTGATACTAAGTGTGTTATTTCTTTCTTTGGTCAAGTAGGAAATAATCTTAGATGAGATCGGGTCTTACTTAGCTTACAGCTAACGCAGTGGAATGACGCTTCTTTTACATGTTCTAAACAGGTAAGCAGTGTTGTTACCAGTAAAAATATCCAGATCGAGAATAATATTCAACTAGCATAGGATAAAATGCTAGTAGCAAAATGTTTGTTTGCAGCTTGACCCTGTAAAAGGTATTGTTGGTATTTCTAATGTTATCAAACTACATAAATGATGGTAAAAACAATACTGTGAAAGGATGGGTTATGTGCAGTTAAGTTTACCACCATATTATGTGATCCAAGTAATTCTTCCTTCTTGTATTTTCAATTATATGCTTATTAATTTCATTCTGAAATGTTATAGATTAAGAATAGTTCTACTTCTGTCAATAAGAACATAATGACCTAACAATTTTATAAACGAGAAGATATGTTACACATATTTATACCCATAACTACATATTTGTCGTTTAGAAATTGGAATATGGTTATGTTCATATCTACTTGAGTTCTTGTTTTAAGCTTTAAATACTCCATGTTAGTGATTTTTCTAAATCATGTATTATTACTTAGTTTTCTTGTATATAAAACTTTGTTTTATATGAGCTCTCGATTTCAATAAATATATTGTGCTTTCTAAATGTATTTACATATTGATCCTTGCTCCAGGATTCTTATGATTAGGTGTCTTCATAAAACTAGTTTATCTTCCTTGATTTGTAAACTGCTATTGTCAAAAGCAGGCATTAATTTACATGAGGGACTCTTATAAATATTTAGGCTTATAATTAAAACTTTACACAAACCCTATTGTAAATGAACACCTTCCAAGGTTATGTACTTCTAGGGAAGGTTAATTTACCTCCATCATTGTTGTCTTACTATTATAAAATGTAAACATTGTTTAATACTAAGAAGAATATAGATAGAATATTGTTATTCCAAGTTTTCTAGTAAAATGAGCACTTTTCAATTTTTTTACTATCCTATGGTTATAAACCAAGAAATTGAAACAAGGAACAAATATTGTTACTATGCAATGATTTATATAAGGTTTTGACTTGTATCTGAAATGATTATACATGATATAAATGAGACTCTCAAACTATAGCTCGTTACCCATCATTTGCAAATGATTTTGGAGGACACGTGGATGGTGGTTGATGATTAGGTTTTTATGTTGACTTTGGAGGCAAGATAAGGTTTGTATTAACCCTAAAAACTGCATTTGCTTGGTCTTAGCTGTGGGGTGGTCACTGTGACCAAATATTTTTTGATGATGTTCCAGAACCTTCTGTAGAAGCTGATGGGGAACCCGTCTGGCCCCAAGTCCTTATCTGGATGCAAGGACCACACTTCTCTCCTTACTTCTTTGAAGGTGATATTCTGGGTAAGAAAAACATTATTTTCCTGAAGAAGATGTGGGATATCTGTGCTGAGGGTGAGCATATCATCTGATGTGATTTCTTCTTTAGTGGAAAAGAGCTCTTGGAAATGAGATTTGACCTCCTTTTTTATTAGCTCAAGGTCCTTGATTTTGTCTCCATTGCCTAAAGTTAATTGTTTTATGGTGTTCCTCCTGCTACATTCTTTGCACTGGTAATGGAAGAAGCTTGAATTCTGATCACCTTCTTTTAGCCATAGACACCTGGATTTTATTCTTATCTCCATCTCTATCTTTTGTTGGAGGACTGCTATTTTCTGATTGGTCTCTCTTCTCTTAGTAACATTTCTCTGGTTACTTCTTCCCTTTCTATTTCCTCCTGTATTTCTTCCAAACTCTTGAGCAATGAAATTTTTTCCTATGCTGGGCGAGGTCGTCTAGCCAGCCAAACCTTCACCTCCTTTTTAAAAAAAATTTGTTTTTGTTCCCAAATATATGTTGGGGAGCCATGGACAAATAGTCCCCAAGCTTGAGAGACAACGTTGTGTGTTCTTGGCTCGGTTAACCAAACAGGGGAAAACTTGAATGGTTGTGGTCCAAGGTTTCCAATTGGATCCAAAGAGAAAATAGTTGGCTTCTAATCAGAAACTGTTGTGGTTAGAAGTATTGAAACTGGAAGAAAAGGCTTATCAAAAATATAAGAAATTACCAATATGCTATCCAGTTTAGCTGCCATATGCCCAGGACCGAACCATTTATTGTTCCAGGTGAACTTTCCTTTCCTTTGCTTGACGTCGATGAGCTTCCATGAAGCTATCACATCTTCTAGTCTTTTCCCGAACGGATCCCTGACTTTTGCGCCTCCTTTTTTTTCTTCTGGATAAATGGTAACATTGAAATCTCCTGCTATTATACATGGGAGATGCAGCTTTCCAAAACTCTGCATTTCGAATTGCTTCCTGAATTCTTCCTTTGCCCCGTAGACAGTTGGGCCATATATATTTCCTATCCAGATGATTTCATGATTCTGTAGATCTTCCAGCTCTACAAAGAGCTAGTGTCTGTTTTCAGTTGAAGATTTAAGATATAATGAGAGGAGTCCCACCAAGTTAACAGTCCCCCTGATGCTCCATGCGCGCTGACAGCTTTCCCTTCTCCATTTTTCCAAATTTTTTTGATGGTATCCATACTTTCAGCCTCTTGCATTTTAGTCTCCTAGACTGCGAGGATGGTTATTTTTCCCTCGAATTTGAAACTCTTTATTGCTTCTACCTTTTGTTGGCCTCCTAGTTCTCGGAAACACCAGGAGACTAGCTTCATTATTTTTTGATTTATAATGGACCCACTATGTCCTTTATTCCCTTCGGATCAGTATGGATAGGTTTTACCAGGTGATCTAGGCTTGATTGCTTGCATGTCACCTTCTCCCTTACTGTCTCTTGCTCTCGTTGATATTTAGTCGGTTTTCTTCCTTCCTAGTTAGTTGTTCTGACTCTTCTTCTTTGATTTCTGAGGTCTCCTCCATTTGAGCATTAGCTCTAGATATAGTAACCAAGCCCAATTTCTGTGAGGTTTCTGGCCTTATTTCCACATGCGGCTGGGTTGGGATCAATGATTCATAGGTTTTCCCCATCTCTTCCAATACTGGCTTGTTTCTTTTATTCTCTTGGGGGGTATTTTCTTTCTCCAATGTTGTATTTTTCATTTGTTCCTGGGATTCTAATGCTGATGCCAAAGCTTGAAAACTATTTTCTGAAATTTTTTTCTTTTTTTCGAGGAGTTCACTTGGGTGTTGATTGCTTTATTTCCTTTTCTTCGACTGACTTCATTCCACTCTTCCCTTGTTATCTCTCCTTCCTCTTCCTATGTTTTCTTTTTGCATGTCTTGGAAAAATGCCCATATTCGTGGCATACTTTTCACTTGAATGGTATTTGCTCATAATCAACTGTTTGGAGATGCTTCCAACCTTCCATGTTGAGGTTTATTGCTTTCGGCAGGCTTTTTTCTAGATCTACTTCCACACATATTCTGGCGCAGGAGAACATTGGCGGCTTCAGATCTGCCTTGTCTATGTATTTCCCTAAAGAGTTACCTATAGCTTTCATATCCTCATTATTCCAGCAATGCAGTGGAACATGCAGCAGTTTTACCCACACCGGGACTTCGGAGGGTATATCCTTCTCTAGATCAAATGATAGATCCCATTTGTTTAGGTGCATTCCTCTTGGACCCATGAAGTATGGTCCATTCCTAAAGATTAGATCTATTTCTTCTTTTTTTTCGAACAAAAAAACAAAGAATCCCCTTCCACAAAAGTTTTGTTGAACCTCCCCTTGGATCAGAGGCCTCCTGTTCTTATTCAGCCATGTTTCTATGGAGCGGGGGGATGACCAAAGGCCCGTAAAATGACCAACTAATCCATGTTCGGATAAGGCCATAGCTTTGAAATTTGAAGCTGTCGAGGAAAGGGTGACCTCTAAAACTTCTGCAAGCTTCACGAAATGGGAATCCAGTGGGGCATTTTTTGCAACTAGTTGTGAGGCCCGATCCGACAGAACTCGTCCACCAGACTAGCTCTCCTCTCGTCTGGATCCAAGTCAGGAGGGTTCATTGTAGTAGGAGGGCCCATGCCATGGCGAGCAGGACCATCCAAAGTGTTAGCATGGAAGGTTATGGAGGTTGATTGGATGGTATGATTCTCAGGAAGAGGGTGAATAAGGAATAAAGGAATTTTGGAGCATTACGCTTTTATGTTATTTTGTTATTATTTGAATTCTATTTTATTTTATTTCTATGACTTAATTGATGCATAAATTGTGTGAATGATTGCATATTAAATCCTAGGAAATTAATAAAGACCATGTCGTAATTAGGGCATTATGATTATATTAGTGCAGGTGGGAAGTTCAGCGTGATGACCACACGTACAAATTTTCATCTTCACAATAGTATTAGTTATCTATTTAAAGTAAGTTGTTTATTGTTGTGAATATATAGATATATTATGTTTATATTTATATTTAAGTCTTGTATTATTAAGTTTATGATAAGCATTGATTTGTTGTAGTGGGGAGTATAACTTTGGGGCAAAGTTTCCAAGGGGGAGTATGTAACACCGCAAAATTCAATTAACAATAATAATAAGTTATGTAAGCATGATTAGTTTTTTAAGCACAATTAAAAGTGGATATTTAACGGAAAACGTTAAGCATATGTATTATTGGTAGGATTACATTTAAGAAGTTTGAGTTATATTAAATAGGATTAAAGTGCATGGTGTCCACTTGGGACCCATTCAAAATTCATTTAAAGTAATTCTTATCCATAAAAGAGGGATTTGGAAGAGAGAAGGGTTCATCGTTTTTTCTTGGAGGGTTTGGTAGAGTAGTTTTACTTATTGTTGGTTTAGTTCTTTTTCCTTAGTATTGTTGGTAGGGGGTTTTACCTATTATTGTTTATTGTTTTACTTCCAGTCTATCTGTAGATTTTTCTGGTTATTGGTGATGTGTGAGACAAGGATTGTGGAGTGGTAAAGGTTGTGGGTTCTTAGTCTGGAATAGGTTATTTGTTGGGGGCCTAGGGGCCTCAACTATAGCTTGGGGTTGGTTGGTGTAAATGCAATTGGTGCATCAATCCCTAGGTTTTATTTGTTCAAGGGAAAGACAACTAAAAAACTATATCCAAAATTGTGAACTAGGAGCATGCATGGACGCACATCACCATGTATGGATGACTAAATAATTTTTTTTGAATTGTATTTGTCACTTTGTTGCATTTATACCTAGTGGAGTCTCACCTTAAAATAAACACTTGTTAAATTTTTATGCTCATGGAAGCCACATAGCTATACAAACCATTAAGGAGGAAAACAAATTGGGCATTAACTTGTTGACTTTACCTGCGCATACTACTCACAAGTTGCAACCTCTCAACATGAGTGTGTTTGGGCCTTTCAAGAGTTACTTCATGTCTAAAGGAGAAACATGGATGGAAAAGGACCCATGGATAGAACTAAAAATGTTTGAATTAGTTGAACTTGCAAGTAAAGCTTTTAAAAGTATCTCACGCCCTCAAATATCAAAGTTAGATTTAGGAAGAATATAATCTATCCATTGAATTATGATTCTCTTCTCCATGATATTGTTTGTATCCAACCATTTGGTTTACATGGCCAAGAAGATGCAGATGCTATAGACAACATGTAATCCATATCTCAAAGACGTCACCTACCATTAGGTGACAATTATGGGCATGTCAATACTACTCAATATGATCATGAACCAGATGAAAAGAACATCGAAGTTGTTGGTTCATATGAAACACATATAGATTCTATAGATCATATTCCTAATGACCCTGCTAATATGAATATGGTTCTAGGTGGTCAAGAAACAAGAAGCAACAAGGAGCAATTGACAATTCCAAGCCAAGTTGCACAACCTAAGTGGTTAGAGGAAGCCACGATGAAAATGAACAACGATATTCTCACCAACACCAATGAAGAAAGCCTTAACTTTCCTTTACATCCAATAGTCTGGAACAATGAACATGTCCATTACTATGTGGATCATTGGGGTGGAGAAGAACAGACTGCATATTTTGAAGAACCACCTGGAGAAGACAATACCAAAGAAGCACTTCACCTAGTTGATCATCCTATTCAATTAGATATCACACCGGTACTTAGAGAATTCCTAAATTTGTCGGTAGATAGAGTGAAAATGCGTCAATCGACAAGAATGCCAGATTATCTTCGATTAGGTAGGAGTTCAAATGATTTCTTGCTTGAGAGGACTACATCAAACTATTAGTTGAGGTTGAACAAAATAAAAGGGATATATAGGAAATAAAACAAAAGGATGATCATTGAAAGGAAAAGAAGGAAGTGAGGATTGTTGCAACAGAACATCAAATGCAAAAAAGGCTTCAAAGAGATACAGAGAAGCAAGAAAAAGAGCACCAAAAACAAGTTACAAGGAAGGAAAATGAACAAAGAAAGGTGCAACAAAGTCTTCAAAACGATAGAGGGAGGACGGAGAAGGTGGATAAGACTGCAAACACAATCGAGCATGGGAGGATGATTCCCAACTCATTGGATCCACTTACAAACAATACATGATTTTTCCAAGACCTTATAAAGATCCAACTTCCCCAATATCATATTTTTTTTCAACCTCCTCCCTTTATTCCTTCCAATGCAAGGGCCTGTCCGACAAAGGTTATTCCAACAACTCTAGTTAATCCAAGGCTGTTGAGTTCAAGTAAAAACAATGCTTTTTCAAATTCTCCTTTGCTACAAGTAGTAAAATATCCTCAAGCAAGTATGGAAACTCAAACCATTATGTTCAAGCAACCTTAGGAAAGTCAATCTACTTGGATGAAGAAAATGCAAACAAATCAACAAGTTTAGGCAATGCAGGAACTTAACCTCTTCAACAATAGAGATATCAAATGTTTATCCTGACCACGGGAAATGTGGATTCTATTATAAAGGAATTTTGTGGTTGTTCCTCTAGTCCTACATTGAATCCAATCCAAATAGTTGAATATATGTAGTCAGTTGCAATCATTATAAGGGACCTAACATTTATAGAATCCTAGGTCCTAGTTTTCTCTATAATTCCCAGCATTGTATTCATGTCATGTTAATATAAATACAATATTGGTTACCTAAAACTAGTTTCCTATATCAATTTTGAAGTGCAAAAAAATTGGTTTTGGCAATCAAACAAAATAGTACTACAAATTGATTCAATTTTTTGCAATATTCACCCTCAAAATAATGCCCCCACACCCATATTCATATCTCTTCATTATCTATCCTTCATTCTTCCATCCCACGACCAAACCAAATACAAAAACTATTGGAATCATTGATACAATTAGAGTAGCCTTTGAATAAATGGTTCCATCAATCCCTTCAACCAAACAAATATTGGAAATAGTTAATTTCAAAGTATCTGGTTTATTGACCATACACTAACTGACAAGGTGTATATACTGTAGTATTCCTAAGTTGGGGTGTGAAAAGAGAGACTAATTGTAGTATCTTTGGAAATGTTGTTAAATAGAGGGCACAACCATGAAAATCCCAAATGTAATGTGTAGAGAGAGAGAGAGAGAACAATGAATTTACTTAGAAAAGATAAGTTGATATTATTGAGTTAATATCCCCAATTTAAAGATTGAAATGATGATTTGTAATTTACATCAGATCATATAGGTGTTTATGGAAATATCACTTCACTAACTCAACTACAACTATAACTTCACTTCTAATGAATGATTCCCATGTTAGAATTAACAACAACTATACATTCACTTCTTATGGATGATTCCCATACTACATTTACCATTAGAACTAGAGTAAAAGGTTTTGTGATGGATCAAGCAAGGCACTAAATGGATTTAAGATCCAAAGGATATTATCCACATGAGATGTGAATATAGTCTAAGTTATCACATTCATGAACCAAAAAACGAAATCATATCTAATAAACTTTGAAAGTTGTTGAGGAATAGACCTAGTAAAAAAGAAAAACCCCACGTTAATTGATTGACCGAGGGAGAAAATTTTGCTCGAAATACTTCCTTGAATTTCTATAACAAATTCAATTATCATACACTTAACTATTAGGAAAAGGGTTTAATGTTCCTCTAATTGTAAGGAAACATTTGGAGAATGAAGGATGGAGCAAGGAAAAATTAGACCATGGTGTCAAAGGAGAGTTTATCTTCATAAAAAGATATGTAATTTGCAGATATGTTAGATGATGATGAGATTTAACAGTGACGTGATGAACATGGAGCTAAAGATAAGGGTTAAAGAGTGGTGATATTGACCCAAAAGATGCACCTCATTTTTATAGTGATGTTCAAAGGACACGTAAAGTCCTTATTGAAAAATTAGAAGCAAAGAAATTAATCACTAGAGGTTTTACTATAAGCCAATAAATGGGTTATAAAGGAGGAAGCTCGGGTAAAGAATGTCGACATGTATTGAGACATATAGAACTAGTAGAGCATCCTAGGGAAGGGCCTAGGATGTGGTTCCTATTAGCCCCAAAAGAAATAATGTTGACTCCAAAAGTGGTTCAACCTACAAAACAATTAGCATGTACCTATCTCAACAACATTCAAGCTTACTTATACCAATCTAAATGCAATACATGCAATAAGCCAAAATTAATCAATGGAAGAATCCAATCCTACTTAATACCTTTATTCTATTATGCTAGAAAACATGTTCAAATATAATAATAAAAACAGAATATAGTAGCATATCAAAATAACTGCTTACATATTCCAAATCATTTGATAACCTTCAACGATGAACAAGAGTTTACATGGGAAACAACCCATAAAACAAGAAGAAAATCTATTTATTTAGTTCACATAGAAATAAAGAGTTTACATGGGAAACAACCCATAAAACAAGAAGAAAATGTATTTATTTAGTTCACATAACAATAATCAAATCATAGGAGCATACTTATAACAATTTATAACCCTTTATAAATCTTAACCAACAACTTTTATAGTTGGGGCAATTGACATAGTCAACTATGATCAATACCCCTAAACTAACAAGTGAATTGGTATTGTCAAATTTGATCACAACATCAATAATTAAAACATCTATTTATTAAAGATGGCATTTATTACAAAATTGAGTTGTGTTTAATCATAAAAATACTTTCATAGGGAAATCGATGATGTATTTTTAAGAACATTTTCCAATGAATAACGTTAGAGAAATCCAATGCTTCTCCCACTCCTTGAACCTAATATACTTCAAACAACCCTCAAGGACTATTTGTAATAGTTGGAGGGAATCAAAACCCTAAAGGATATGGAAATGACGAAGGTAAGAAATATCTCGATAAGGAAAGAAATATCTCGATAAGGACAATAGGAGAAGGAAGAATATCCCCCTAGAAGAGCATCCTAAAATAATTAAAAATCTAAGAAATAAGATGTTGTCTTTTTAAGAACATCTTCCAGTGAACAATGTTAGAGAAATCTAGTGTTACTCCCACTCCTTCAACCTAATATACTTCAAACACATCTCAAGGACTATTTGTAATAGTTGCAGGGAATCAAAACCCTAAAGGATATGGAAATGATGAAGGTAAGAAATATCTTGATAAGGACAATAGGAGAAGGAAGAACAACCCCCTAGAAGCGCATCCTAAAATAATTGAAAATCTAAGAAATAAGAGGAAGGGAGGAGGAAGGATGATATATCTGAATCTCAAACACCTAGGTTTTCTACTAGATTTCATCTCCTTTATCTAGTACTATTTATATATTATACTCCAAGTCACACCTCATATAATCTCACTTGTCTCAACAATGTCACGTACCTCTTCCCCTCTTAATTTTGTACATGCTCAATCGCTTTATTAGCTTTCCTCTTTATTTATATCAATCGAATTGCCATAAAGTTTTTTCTTTTTTTCCCTCCATATAATCCATTTGTTCCTCCATTCTCTCACCACTTGTTTCCATTCATATTCCTCAATCTCAACTTACTACCCCCAGAATATTACAACAATGATGATCGCTAAATTATCTTACTAATTTCTAGGAAGGAAAAGTTAATAGTAAGCAATTAAAAAGAAGGATCCATTTACCTCACCTAACAAATAATTTTAACATGATCATGAAAGTGGAAAATGATTCTAGCAACAATGGAACCTAAAGTCACTAAGCCCAAAAACAAGAAGGGTCCATAGGGTTACAAGGCCATTACCGTGACCATTAGTTTTCCACAAATTCCACCAAAGGGTCATGGTAGGTTGCAATAGAAGGAAATACCAAAAGGAATGTACTACGGATATGCAAAAAAATTGGATAGATTACTAGCCTGAATAAACAGATAGAAAAAATAAAAAAGTAATTTCAAACTTGAACGAACCAAAAAAGGCAAAATAGAATAAAATTAGAGATCTCCTAACCAATCCTTCTTTGAAAGATGATAATTATAAGAAAATCAATAACATAGAGGATACTATGGTGAATAGGGATCCCTAATGGATGAGCATGATGCTCCCATATAAAAGTACAATTTTCTTGAGAATCATATGGGAAGACTTTTAACAATAGTTGCAGGACTTCAATCCAATCCAATCTCTTATTATATTCTACGCACCATTGGATGAGTACTTCATATAAGTCATAAGAAAAGATACAAGCAAGCATTTACCTCATTATCTGAGAATCCACATACACAAATATTTAATCCAAGATGTCATCAAACTAAGAACACCCCTTGTGGAAATCTCATCTCTCATGAGATTCATTTCCCACGTTGTTTTTATACAACAAACATTTGCCATAATTATTTATATTCATAAAGCAACAATCGTCCAAACAAGTATATAGTTCTTTATTTTGCATTCCAATGTATTATCATTTCATCCACATACTATTATTATCACACTTAAGTCAAGAAAAATTCAAGCCAAGTACTATTTTCATGATGCAAAGGTCATTTCAACCTCGTCAAGAAAAATACAAAAACGGGAATTCCATTGCATTTTTAATTCAAAATCATTAATTATATAATGAAACTAATTACATTTGCTAAGGATCTCAAGGCTTGCACATGAAGGAAACAATCTTCACAAGTTCACAATTTATATCCATTAAGTAAAGTAAAATATTATATCCAAAAGAATATTTGGCAACTTTATGCCTATAGTTTATCCATTGTGCGGTGACTTATTCACCTATACATGCATTATGAGTTTAGGAGGCATTATACAGGCTTTACCTATACAAACTAATGCACAACATTCACATTTTCCTCTTTCTTGGTTTGATAGATATTCAAATAAGGAGTAAAAGAGGAAAGACAAGCAAGATATGAGGGTCCTACACTATACATCCAGGCCCCATTAATGCATAAAATTTCCCCACTTAAAACATCCTAACAAATTCTTTATAGGAGGTTGTGCAAATAAAGAGGTTGAAGTCGGAATTACAAGCAACTGAAACAATCGGAATTGGAAAAGATATGCAGTCATTAACAAATAGATGAAAACGTGGGTGTCATTCAACAACTTCACCAACTCAAAGAAAAATAATGGAAGATTATTTTGGGTGGAAGCAGTGTTTAATCTTTGTTAAATAAGACTTTTAACTTCATTTGTACAAAATGCGAAAGCACTTATACCCCACTCAAACCAAAATAATCTAAGGTTTTGATAATGCCTATAAAAAATGCCAAAGCATTGTAGGGTGTCAATCTAATAAATTCAGCAAGGTCATAATCAGTCATTCTTGAACCATCTTAGACATCAAGAATTGGATGACACATTTTACAAATAGAGAAGAAACTCAAAAGTAAAACAATGCAAACAAACACTTGGTGCAACCAGACCAAAACAATGGCCATAATTAAATTAACTAAATTATTATTGATGTCAAACCCCTGCAAAATTCCATAACTATTTACCAATGAACATAATACATTGAGAATTATGTCAAACCCCTATATATTTCTATATTGAGCTACCAAAGCAAGACGATACTTAAAAACCCATACACAATGCCTAACAAATGGTCATTCACAGAAAACAAGTCAATGTAAGACTACATGCTATGCATATTCGTAGAGGGCTCAAACAAACCCATGAGAGCACACAAACCCATTCGAACAACAAACCCATTAGGATAACATATTCGTAGAGGGCTCAAACAAACCCATGAGAGCACACAAACCCATTTGAACAACAAACCCATTAGGACATAACCCACAAGTAGAAGACACCATAACCAAAACCCACAATCCACGAACCATGTCACAATTACAAATGTTCACTAGGAAATTGAATTTGTTGAAATACACAGATAGAGAAGCTGGTAGGAGTGAAATCCTTCCCAGCAAACCTCAAGTCAACCTCGAACAAAACTCCAACCACTCTACTCCAGCGTGACTTGGCGAATACCAAGAATCATTAGTGTGGGAAAATGAGGTAAAAACCCCGAGAAATTGCTTCAAACACAATCATCATCCAATGTTCCCACCTCACATGACAAGGCCATTGAAGAAGTAGAAGCCACTGCACCGAGAAACCATGAATCATACAATTCAAAGCATGATAGGGCCAACCCTAAACTAGCAAACCAAGCATTGAGCAACAAGGAAGCAACAAATCAGGCTCTTCTCCACAACCCACCGTTTGTCTACCGAAGTTGAAGCACGGGTGGAATGGACATTCGGAGCACACATGAACAACCAACGGAGAGGGGGCAAACCACCACCAAGGTGGTCGAACGTCCACACACCAAGCCCAAATAGAAATGAATAGTGCAAGAGAGGCAATGCAAGAGATGGGTTTGCTAGCGCGCATGTTGAGGGAAGTTCAAGCACATATGGATGAGAACATGTGGCACATCCAACTAGCAGGTTTCACGCCACTCCCATGCCCGTCGTGTGGCCCAGCCAAGTGTCCTAAGGAAGGGTGCACCACAAATGGCATCCCTTCCCTTATCTATCTATTTATCTAATTAAGAGTATTCAGGTCCACCTTTCTAACCTATTCTAATTCACACAATCAACACTTCAACAAATTGCCAAGATTTCATTTCTTCATTTATTTATACATCTCCAATGGTATTCATATAAAATGAAAATTATTTCTAACACTCCTCCTTAATATTTACCTTGTTGTCCATTGATTTTTAACTTATTCATTTTTGTTACTCATTTTTATCATTTTTGTTATTTTGATCTAGACATCTTCAATGATATTTGTATAAAATAAACATTATTTCTAACACTCCTCCTTAATATTTACCTTGTTGTCTATTCATTTTTAACTTATTCATTTTTGTTACTCATTTTTATAATTTTTCTTGTTTTGATCTTCATCTAGATCATGTCATTATCTTTGTTCTTGGGCTTGCCTTCATATGACTTGGGCTTTGTTTGGATACATCAACCTTGTTTGGATACATCATCCTTAGCCCCCTTTCAAGATTTTCATGCCATCTTGCTGTTTTGAATGTTACTTTATTTTACTTGCTTCTATGCATAATAAATCATCCTCTGTTTTACGGAGATTTTCATGCCATCTTATAAATCATCCTCTGTTTTACGGATATTGGCTTATCTACAAATCGTTTTGGATAAATCATCCTCGTTCGAATCTTTTCTTGTCTACCCACATCATTACTCATTTTGACAATTGATTTTGGATGACCGGAACCTTTGCGTTTTAACAAGAGATTTTGGCTCACCATACTCATCAGATTATATTTAAATACAATTCTCACACTCATCAGATTATATTTAAATACAATTCTCACACTCATCAGATTATATTTAAATACAATTCTCACACATTACATGAATATTCCATGTATAAGCATTTCTCTGCTTACAGCACGATCATTGCTTCTTAGAATTACAGTGTATTCATCAGATTATATTTAAATTCAATTCTCACACATTACATGAATATTCCATATATAAGCATTTCTCTGCTTACAGCACGATCATTGCTTCTTAGAATTACAGTGTATTCCTTTCAACTGGATAGAGTTTCTTCTTGATGGTGACTGTCCTTAATGCACAGTTGACTGTCACATGCACAGCTCATACTTTGGTATCTCGCTCACTTCAGTGGAGCGAGATACCAAAAGATTTGTGTTGGTATCAACCAATATCAACCAATACTGTCTTAAATATATATATATATATATATATATATATAAAAGTACACCGAATGTGATTATATGACTGGTGGTAGAAAGATAATGACCAGCAACGCTACATGTTATTCTTTTCACCCAGGAAGCACAAGAATACCACTTGTTATCTTGCAAATTTTATGTATTATTATAAATAACAAAACCATAATTATTTGATTTTGAAAACATAATTAAACAAAGCATCGAAATGAGAAATAGTAAATAAAATTTGAAAATGGATCCACTGAAAATATACTATCTTCAAACATGACATCTAATTCTACCATGTGGAACCATTCGGCGTTTTGTGTTTACAGGATTCAGCCCTAGGCCTAGGACTTCACACAAATCTATATTTCCACATAAACAGCTTTGACTATTTTCATGTACATTGAATTATGGTGACAAATTTCAAGACTTTGGAAGTAAGAAACCAGCTCTTTTACCAAGAAGAAAATGTATGCTTGAAACAGTTAAATTCAGAGATAAAAAATTCTGAAATACCAAGACAACCACAATAGAATGAGAACTACAACTACAGTGTTCTAAAAGAAGTAGCCCCTGGATTAATTTTCTTTGGAATCTTATTCATGTACATCCTTCAATATTAGTTCGTTTATATTGGAACAAGCCCAAGGACCTCACAGATTGTCCATCCTACCACCATCATCATACCAACACAAAGAATCCCAATCTTCTTCCTGGCCTCATTTGCAACTTTACTCAAGTGAAAACAGGAGAAGATATTACAACAGGACCACTGAAATCCTTTGGAGGATCCCGTCACAAAGACATGAGCACATCACATAACATAGGAGAAATGTGATATTAGGAAGTGCAGTTTCATCCCATTATCAAGTCTTCATCTCTACAACGTTTTCAAGTTTGTCAAGTGGTAATGTGTCTAGATAAGCTCACAACCTTTTAACCTGCTTGCATGTGCTTTTCTTTTTACAGTAAACTACAGAAAACTACATGTGTCATGATTCTCAAAAAACAGGTAAAATATGAAAGTATAGTTTTATAACTTATGCCTGTATTTTTTATGATTTACCCACAGAGGTGAATATCAATTTCAAAATAAAACAATAAAAAAATTATCAATACCCATGCATATAATAGTTTACATATTTTAAAGCAATCATCGAACTTATAATATGAATGAGTTACTAAACCACCCACAAAACCTGGTATAGTGATTCATTATTCATTTAATGTTAAGATTCAGTAGTTTTTTACAACAACATTCGTTTTTCAGTGCTTTTCATGTAAATGTTTCTACATACATGCAAAATCATCAGTTTTTCTCCCACCGGTTATGAGAAAGTATGAAATTGCATTCACATTTAATAGGAAAAGTAAACGAAAAGAGTAATTGCTTTGCATCCCTCTATTGATACTACCGAAATATCTTTTTAACAATTCGACTTTTTTAGACAGGAGAAATTAAACCCTTATTTCTGTAATTGTTCGTAAATAGTTCTTCCTTGAGTGACAGCCAGCGGCAGGCTAGTTGTTTACAGAAATGTTACAGCGAGAAGTGATTTAGCTATTAGAAATACAGTGGGGTTCAGTCAAAAATGGATTGAGATGGGTTGTACACATGCAGCACCATTATTTGAGCAGGTTATAAATGACAGTAACATAGACTACTTACTCCTACACCTAAATCCAGGCAGCAGAAACGGTTTACCAGTAATAAGAAACGAACAAACAATATGCCAATGATGATAACCATAGCCCTAACTGATAACCATATATTCTGAACCCACTGCATATTTATTTCTTTTGACGATGTTTACATCTAAAAATTTATGAAACTTGGCTACAATTACAATGACCAATAAACATTCTCAGCTCTGCATAACACTACCGTGTCATGTGGAAGTTTTCCTTCAATAATTGATGTAGCTGCTAAGTTAGCCCCCAGCGACAGTTCGCATTAAGCTCCATCAACGACATCAAATGCTTCACACTTGGCAGCTCTTGTATCTCTTTGCAATAATGCACTGTTTGTCTTCGAAGCTTTCTCAACTACCCCAACCACTGTATGCTCTTGAGCTTCTTACACCAAGAAGCCTCAAATGCAAATGTTCGGGGTTTGCTAGGGTTCAACAAAACGCAAGCTATTCATGCCATGAAAGTGGAAAATACTGAATAGATGCCTCAGACTGATCCGGAACACATTATCCCTCCATATTTCCTACCGCGCTATTAAGGTATTGAGCGTCTTAATCCCGTAAACCTCTGTTCATTGAAAAAAAACATACAGATCTATCATTTTTGGAGTTAACAACTTCAAAAGTTTACAGATCTGTCATTCTTCGGTTATTATCCATTCAAAGTTCACACTAGACAGACATATAGTTGTTGGAATAAACAAATTGAAAATATTCATTTCAAAGAAAACCAAAGATTGAAATACTTACAAATGAGATTCGATAAATCTTCAGTCAGCTCCAATAAATCTTCAATCTATATTGTTGATTGTTGCTATTTATTGTCTTCAAATATTTCTTCCCAGATCTCTTAGGTGATTATGCATTTTTATACAAATGTCTATACCCCACCAAAAGCCATATACTTACTGCCTTATCTCTATATTCTCCTATGAAAAAACAAGCAATGTCTTCAATATTGACAGATCATCTTTACTTAAGAACTCATAACTGATTATAAGTCTTTTGTATCTCATAGGTAGTGTATGCTGAAGTTGATCCAATTGCTGTTCTTAAAGAAGCGCCCCAAACACTTTTAAGGATGATGGCAGTTCACTACATGACTTTATAAACCAGTCTCCCAAATCTACAAATCCTGGTAGTGGATGTGGCTTGACTTTGTGAAACACTGGAATAATGGGAGCCCTCGTCTCCACCATGGAGTCGAGCTCATCCAAACACCAACGGGATTGCTCATAGTTCGCATAAAAAATGGCGATATGGACAGAGGCTATTGAAATAGCCCCTTTTATTTGAGAAGAAAGGTTGCGTCCCTCCACCAATTCCAGCGAACTCGCAATCCATGCTCTACCAAGAGACGATAGAGATGGGATGGTTAAATGTTCTTGACATCAAGACCACGGTGTGTTAAAATTCGAGGCAGAATAATAAAGAGGCCGAGGAGGAAGAAGCCAAGCATTGTCATTGTGATGAAGCGGGGGTGCCATTGATGGACAGGAAAATGAGGCCGAACAATGGGCAGGCACGCAGATGCAGAGATAATGAAGCCCCCGAGGGAAATAGATATAGAAAAGAAGATGATGAAGCCTGGAAACTGCACGCAACCGTGTGGACCTAAGCATTGAACAGTGATATCGTGGAAACTTCACGCAGCCGTGTGGACCTACGCATTGAACAGTGATATCGTAATCACACCGCATAGAGATTCTTTTTGTTGGGTCACCCTTGGACAGGTTAAGTCTCGTGTGTCATTGCAGGTTCGCTCTTTGATAATATAATGTCATGTGGGCTCAATAATGGACTGGCGGAAATTAACTAAAATTAGGTCATGTTTGACTTGGGGGAATTTTGCCTGACGTTATTTCAAAAATTGGAGGTATACGTGTAACGTGAGTTTCATGGGAAAGAGGACCCTTCCGCTTTAAAAAAAATGGGATTCAAACCTACACATAACAATTTACTTGTGTGTTGTGTTTGGACCCTTCCACTTTAAAAAAAAATGGGATTCAAACCTACAAATAACAATTTACTTGTGTGTTGTGTTTTTCACTCAAATATTTATTAATTTTCTATATTTTATTCTGAAATTGTGTGTTGTGTTCTTTACTTAAATATTTTTTATATTTTATTCCCAATTGAGATACAATAGGAATGCATCTTTGGGTGCATCATTTTGCTCTCCCAATCATCAATTACATATTATTAACAGAAGAAAAAACTTTTTCCTTGTTGTTTACATTGACTCAAAGAAAAAGAAATTAGATATCAGTTTATATTATTAGTAGATATATGCCAAAAACTTTTTTTTCAGGATCTTTACCCACACCCAATTAAAAAAAAGCCCCAAAACTTTATTAGTAGACTTTTTTCTTTCCAAAAAGAAAAAAGAAAATGATCATCTAGTTTCATAAACTTCCATATTGTTCCTTCACTATGAATTTGCCCTTCCATAGTTTCCTGAAAAATCAAAAGACATGCTTTAAGTCTGGCTCCCCTTTTTTTCTGAGGAAATTCGCCCTCATATTGAAAAATCTGGAGATATGCCTATCGGAGATATGAGAGAAAAAGGCTTATCAAAAAAATTCACCCTCTGGCACCATTGCTTAAGTTGCATAACTTGTAAATTGAAATTACAGTTGATCCATTCAATGATCACCTTTGAGTCGCCATAGATACATATATCCAAAATACCAATAAGAGCAGCAAACTACAATAAACCCCAAAGACTCAATAGTTATGTTTTAGTATTGCATCCAATCCCTCCACCGATCCTCAAATTAAAGTAATGATCCTTATTTAGAATAAGAACCATACCACATCCACATAAGTTATTAGAAGAGGCACCATCGAAAAAACCAACATCACATAGGGAATATAAAGTTGCAACATACAAAACCTTTGTCTTCTTTGATTGTTTCAATGTCATAGTCTTTGAAGAGACTTATACCTTTTAAACCAAAAAACATGACATTTGGAGAAATGTTTTGAAAGAATGCCTTATTTCTCGTGTTCCAGATTGACCAAGATATAAATATTGGAAGAAGTTTGTAAGAAATTGATTCTTGGAACCTATTGTAGCTGCAACTGTTTCCCCAAATTTTCGAAATTTTGGACCCCCCTGTTAATTTTTATCTTGCCTAGAATCGTTTGAATCCATGAACTCTATTTTTGTTTTCCTTTTGCTACAAGTTTGGACTATTTTGAGGTTAACTCTCTTCATGCTTTTCGGAAAATTGCTTATGTCTGAAACTGCTTTGGGTTGTGGAATTTAGAGTTTGGTTTTTCCCCTTTGATCTGCGATTTCTTTCTTTGTTCTCGAAAGCCTGTTTCTCATTCTAGCCACTGTTTCGGAGGCTATTTAAACAACATATCGAAACCATATTTCCTTATGGAGCCTCCGTTGCGGAATCTGAATGATGAGTGTTCTGCAGGATAGTCTTGACATCTCCGATGTCGTGTTGTTATTGTTTTGACTTGTTTGCATTATCGGAGGTTGGTTGAAGTTGAGTCGAGGTTATTTGATCTTTGTGAAGCCGTTGTTTTGGAAGTGAGACAAACTTTTTGGGCCAATGCACGACCTTAGTGTTGAAATATTGTAACTTCGAAGAATATTCTATATGTATCTTTTGTGGTCCCCGATGGTCCTATCGGGAGAACCACTTGTATTATCTTGTACCCTGATGCTTCTAATCGGAAGAACTAATAAGAGTCATGAGGTTGTCCCCTCTAATTGTAAAGGTGGGTCATTAGCACCCCAGTGTGGTTACTTGAGCCTACATGTGTAACTCGAGCCTACGTGTCGAATGAGTTAGTTAAAGTGAACAGATGAATAAAAATAGAGGTGTGGTGCTCCTCATTTGACACACACTCTCACTTGTGTAGCGCATTAGTGGAGAAGAGAAGTAGCTGGAGAAGGAGGAGGATCAGGCTTTGATCTCCTTGCTGGTTTTATCTTTTATCTTTTATCTTTTTGGGGCATTTATATTGAGGAAGATTTTGCTGGGTTTTTCCCAAGATAAATCTTTGTATTCATTTTGTATGGTTGTGCTTGTCTATCTTTCAGTGATCCTATTTATATGCTTTTGTTATGAAAATGAAATGAAGTACTGATGTCTTAGCTAAGCATATGAAAAGTTAACATGGTATCAGAGCCACCCTAAAAAGAAGACATAGTGCAGCTATAGAATCTAGGGATTCTTACTTTTTGATTCTATCTCCGCAATCGATCAGCAAAAGAAGGCTAGGCTGACTCTCCATTGAAGGCCGCATCTTTTTGTCGAAGCGGAATTCGATTCCGAGCATTTTTAATTTTCGGTGTGGGAAATTAGGGCTTCTTGCAGAAGAATAATTTTTGAGTGAGCCCAACATAGGATTTCTCTCCTAATCAAAATCGAAGTTTAGAGACCTAGATCAAGATTTTTGGTTGGGAGAAACTCCGGGAAAGTCAAACCCTAGTTTGACCTGGAGCTATAAAAACCCTAAATACTAAAACAGCTAAGTTTTGGTATATTCGCTATATTCCAATATTGGAAAAGTTTCAAGAGCTAAAAATTATAGATACCGAAAATATAATCCTTCTGAACACTGTTGCCAAAACTCAGCCTCATATTCGCTATATTCTAGGAGATACGATCCCTCCAAGTTAGGGTTCCAGCCTCTTCCAGAATTCATCCCTAAACAGGACACCTAGGAAAAATTGCTATAGATTAGGCTACAGAGGTCCAAATGGAATTCCTGAAGATGTTCCAGAAATAGAACGGACTTTAATTTCTGTGGTCCGAATTTCAGAACCTGAAGATGAACCAGTGACACGTGGCATGTCGTACAACTTCATTATTCTGAACAGTCCTGTAACAGGTCACCTTGGGAAAATGATCATAAACCCCAATTGGTGAAACCAATTCTGATGAAACATGTGGTGTTGGATCAGGGACATGCGAGGTTACCTTAGTGCAAAATTTCAGACATAGAGGAGTAGTAACTTCGGAGATATCACAAAAACAGTAACAGGCATTTCTGTAGAAGAAATTGGAAAAGTAGGGCTTCCTGTTCCGGGAGCTTCCCTCCACTGTTTTCAGAAAAGGAGTACATTGGACAACTCCATTTGAAGAGATCTATCTTTCTATCCAATCAGATATGAAATATTCTAAGTTTGAAAATTAGGGTTTCTCTGACAAACCCTAGATCAGCCAGCTCTGGAAGCAGGAAGGACACCTCAAATCAGTAAGATCTAATCTTTTGCTATTTGCATTTGAGGTTCTCATTTCAAAGTGATCTGTCACATCAGCTTGATGATAAGCTTGGTGAAATTGAAAACTTCCAAGCATGAAATTATTTGATCCCTCTGAAGAAAATGAATTGGACACCTACATGAGTAGAGAGGTTCTAGTTCTAGAGGGAGATGAACCTCAAAGCCCTACACAAGAAGAACTTGATCAAGGCCAAGAAGATCACTGTTGATTCAATCACGGATCAACTTGTAATACAAGTGTCTTCCCTAAAGACATCGAATATGTTTGATTCCTTGATCAAGCTATTTGAAGATAAGAAGATGGAAATAGTTGAAGAATGTGAAGATCCAGAATGCATAACATCTTGAAGCGGTAGAAGAAGAAGTAGAGAATGCAGAAGTGGTGATAGCCACCTTGAATGGCCTCCCATGATCATGGGATTCATTCATGCGAGGAATGTGTGCCAGAAGGAAGTGATTACTTTCAGTTGACTTTAGGAAGAAGAAGAAGCTCATCTCATAAGAAGAGAAGAAGAAAGATGGGAGCAAATTGAAAATCAAGCTCTCACCATTCAAAGAAGATCCCTCAAGCGATGAGGAATATGAAGAACTCAATTCTTGACGAACCTCTTATCCATCTTATCATTTGAATAAGAAATGATGATTTCATGAATGAAGAAGATGATGAAGGAGAATGATCAAGAAGGAGTCTACCCACAAAACAAACAAAAGATAAGTATTCAATTGTCATTTAATGATATTGTTTTGTTATGCATATTCAGTTGATGTGTTATTCATGATAGATTGTTTGCATTAATGACTGTATACTACTAATATGCATGTGATCGATAATTAGCTCATGGTGCTATACATCTCTCCATTGCTACTTATCTAGAATGAAACCTCTTTACATGACATATTGGATTAATGCACAATCTCAATGATGTCATCTAGAAAGTTTCCGTGAGATATGGATGAATGTTGTATTGGCTAAACAGTTGAATGATGCATAAGAATTTGTCGTTATGCATATGTTTTATGAAATAGTTCTAACCATGCAATTGGTGCATTTGAATTGTAGGAAAGGTCCTAAATAACCTCCTACAAGAAAACAAGGATGAGACTTGTTTCGAAGAACAAGTGATGACAATTCAATAAACATGAATCTGAAGCTCCCAAGGTCAGAGACACCATGATGAAAGAAAGAGCTTCAGAGAGTGGTAGATCCACCTCAAAGGATGAAGGCCACCATGGGTATAAGAGATAACTCAAGATGAAGAAAAGAATGCTATCATCAAAGAATAACAGTTGATCATGGGGAATTATGTATACGATATGATTTCGAGACATAAAGGGAAGTACGTAGTATCTTCCATATGGATCTACAAGAGCAAGTGTACAAAGCAAAGGTTCATGATTTGCCTCAGAAAGAATAGACTATGACATGACATATTCTATTGACAAGTATATATCAAGCATAGAGCCACCTGTACAGAATGAAGAGGGGAGATGATACTCCACTTCAGGGGGAGTGACTACAGAAGATATCTAAGTTCGACATGGTACAACATGATGGAAAGCTTCTTGCTGGATCGAGACTTTACCAAGAGTAAAGAGGGTTCCAACCTTCAAGGTTGAATGCAGAAGACTAGGATATGTTGATGAACCGACAAGACGAACTCATGGAAGATGTTATGATGAAAGAATACTAGAATGATGTTTGGGATACAGTTCCAAAACTAGAAGGAAAGAGTATAGTATCCTCCAAATGGATATGCAAAATAAAGCATGCAGCTGATGAAAGTATTGAGAAGTATAAATCAAGATTTGTGGCCAGAGGTTTCTCTCAGAAAGAGGGATTTGATTATGAAGAGACATTTGCCCCAGTAGCATGGTATACTTCAATTAGAGCTACCATGGCACTTGCATCCATGATGAAGTGGGACTTACACCAGATGGATGTGAAAACAACTTTTCTAAATGATGTGATCAAAGAAGAAGCATACATAGAACAACCATAAGGATTTGAAGTTGAAGATAGACATTCTCACGTATGCAAGTTGAAGAAGGCGTTATATGGTCTTAAACAAGCTCCTCGAGCTTGGTATGAAAGAATAGATGGTTTCTTGTCGAGCATGGGATTTACCAAAAGTAAAGCTGATCCTAACCTTTACCTAAAGGTTGTAAAAGATGAGCCTGTCATCCTGTTACTATATGTGGATGATTTATTCTTGACAAGGAATGAGAAACAGGTCATGGAAAGCAAGAAGAAACTAGCAGAAGAATTTGAGAATGAAAGATCTTGGGTTAATGCATTATTTCCTAGGTCTGGAAGTATGGAAAAGTTCGGAAGAAATCTTTCTCAACCAGGGAAAGTATGCGGTAGAGATATTGAAGAGATTCAATATGTTGGAATGCAAATTCATGGCCACACCCATGGACTCCAACCTGAAGCTGTTAGCTGATGACTCATCAGAGTTAGTAGATATGACTCATTACAAACATATCATTGGGTCATTGATGTACTTAACAAATTCCAAACCAAACATTTGTTTTGCTGTGAACACCTTAAGTCAATATCTTGTTCAACCAAGACGGGTTCACCTAGCAGCTGCAAAACATGTGATATCTGAAAGGGACTATAGAATTTGGCTTATACTATGATGGTAGCCATGAGTATAGATTGTATGGCTACACAGATGCAGATTGGGATGGAAGTATCTTAGACAGGAAAAGCACATTAGGTAGATGCTTTTGGGTCTTATATGAGTTCATGGTCCAGCAGGAAACAGTCCAGTGTTTCTCTTAGCACGGCTGAAGCAGAATACATAACAGATTGCTCTGCTAAGTTGTGAAGTCATATGGCTTCGGAAGCTGATATCAGGTCTCTTTGACCTGAAGATGGATACTACAATGATTCTATGAGATAACCAGAGTTGTGATGATAGAGAACCCTGTGTTCCGTTGTAACACATAGAAATCCAGTATTTCTACATACGAGATAAGATGCAGATGATGATTTTTTGGTATTTCTATACTGAAGATATAGATGATGATGCTTTCAGTATTCACATACTGGAGATATAGTATTCACATACTGAAGATGTAGATGATGATGATTTGAATGATGATGTACTGACGAAGCCTCTGTCTCGAGTAAAGTTCAAACACTTTCGAGACAAGCTTGGTGTTGTTCGGAAAGACCTTCCTCGAAAGGGGGAGTAGTGATGTTGGAGTGGGATTGTATCATCCCTGGGCACTTGCCCTAAAGTGATCCAGTGACCTTGGTCCTCGAGAATGAAGAGGGATTGTATCATCCTGGGACATCTGTCCAGAATAGATTCGGTGACTTCGGTCCTCGAGAATGTGGTGGGATTGCATCATCCCTGGACTTCGATTCAAAATGTATCTGGAGGTCTTGGCCCCCGTGAAAGTGGAGGATTGCATCATCCCTGAACCTCGATTCAAAATGTATTCGGAGGTCTCGGCCCCCGTGAATGTGGTAGGATTACATCATCCCTGAACTTCAGTTCAAAATGTATTCGGAGGTCTCGGCCCCTGTGAAAGTGGTGGATTGCATCATCCCTGAACCTCGGTTCAAAATGTATCCAGAGGTCTCGGCCCCCGTGAAAGTGGTGGATTGCATCATCCCTGAACCTCGGTTCAAAATGTATCTGGAGGTCTCGGCCCCCATGAAAGTGGTGGATTGCATCATCCCTGAACCTCGGTTCAAAATGTATCCGGAGGTCTTAGCCCCCGTGAGAGTGGTGGGATTGCATCATCCCTGAACCTCGGTTCAAAATGTATCCGAAGGTCTTGGCCCCCATGAAAGTGGTGGGATTGCATCATCCCTGAACCTCGATTCAAAATGTATCCGGAGATCTCGGTCCTCGTGAAGGTGGTAGGATTGTATCATCCTTGAACTTCGGTTCAGAACAGATCCGGTGACTTCGGTACTCGAGAACATGTGTTGATCCCATAATTCCTAGAGGAAGGATTGTCTAAGTTCCACATCTATGTTGATCCCATAATTCCGAAAGGAAGGATCGTTAGTAACTCCGTAAAGACCTAAATCCCGTAATTCCGAAAGGAAGGATCATTGAATTGATCCCGTAATTCCAATAGAAAGGATTGTCCGAGTTCCACAGATGTGTTGATCCCGTAATTCCAATAGGAAGGATTGTCTAAGTTCCACGTTTG
>LPNX010457299.1:0-25600 GCA_001517045.1 Pseudotsuga menziesii | reverse complement strand
GTTCCACAGATGTGTTGATCTCGTAATTCCAATAGGAAGGATTGTCTGAGTTCCACAAATGTGTTGATCCCATAATTTTGAAAGGAAGGATCGTTAGTAACTCTGTAAAGACCTAAATCCCGTAATTCTGAAAGGAAGGATCGTTAGTAACTCTGTAAAGACCTAAATCCCATAATTCCGAAAGGAAGGATCATTGGTAACTCCGTAAAGACCTAAATCCCGTAATTCTGAAAGGAAGGATCATGTTGATGTTTTGATGATGTTGATGTTTTTATGATGATGATGATGTTTTCTGATCGAAAGATCAGAATGCGATGATGATGATGATGTTTCTGATCGAAAGACCAAAATATGATGATGATGATGTTTCTCTGATTGAAAGATCAAAAGTTGTTGATGATGATGTTCTCTGATCGAAAGATCAGAATATGATGATGATGATGTTTTCTGATCGAAAGATCAGAAGTTGCTTATGATTATGAGGTTGCTGATGATGATGATGTTTTCTGATCGAAAGATCAGAATGCGATGATGATGATGATGTTTTTGATCGAAAGATCAGAATGTGATGACGATGAGATCCTGATGATGATGATGCCGTATTATCAAAGTATGATGATGATGACGTATTGATCGAAATATCAGAATATGATGATGAGTTGATGTTAGAGTATGATGATGTTCGGTTGATGATGGTTCTGATTGAAAGATCAGAGGCTGATGATAATGATGAGTCTGATTGAAAGATCGGAGTATGATGATGATGTTGTTGCTGATCGAGAGGTCAGAGTGCTGAAGAAGATGTTGCTTATTGAAAGGTCAAAGTGCTAAAGATGATGTTGCTGATCGAAAGGACAAAGTGCTGAAGATGATGTTGCTAATTGAAAGTTCAAAGTGCTGAAGATGATGCTGATCAAAAGGTCAAAGTGCTGAAGATGATGTTGCTGATCGAAAGGTCAAAGTGCTGAAGATGATGTTGCTGATCGAAAGGTCAAAGTGCTGAAGATGTTGCTGATCGAAGCGGTCAAAGTATTAATGATGATGAAGACTGAAGATTGAAGATGAAGACTACATAATGTTGAAAACCTTCCAATGATTTATAGATGTGTTACCCTGATGATGATGATGATGTCCTCTATCTCTCTCCTACTATTGTTGTTGTTGATGTTGTTGTAGAATACCCTTCTCGTTAAGGGGGAGTGTTGAAATATTGTAACTTCGAAGAATATTCTATATGTATCTTTTATGGTCCCTGATGGTCCTATCGAGAGAACCACTTGTATTATCTTGTACCCCAATGCTTCTAATCAGAAGAACTAATAAGAGTCATGAGGTTTTCCCCTCTAATTGTAAAGGTGGGTCATTATCACCCCAGTGTGGTTACTTGAGCCTACGTGTCGAATGAGTTAGTTGAAGTGAACGGATGAATATAAATAGAGGTGTGGTTCTCCTCATTTGACACACACTCTCACTTGTGTAGCGCATTAGTGGAGAAGAGAAGTAGCTGGAGAAGGAGGAGGACCAGGCTTTGATCTCCTTGCTGGTTTTATCTTTTATCTTTTATCTTTTTGGGGCATCTATATTGAGGAAGCTTTTGCTGGGTTTTTCCCTTTAGGGTTTTCCCAAGATAAATCTTTGTGTTCCTTTTGTATGGTTGTGCTTGTCTATCTTTCAGTGATCCTGTTTATATGCTTTTGTTATGAAAATGAAATGAAGTACTGATGTCTTAGCTAAGCATATGAAAAGTTAACACTTAGGTATTTCGAACACTTAACGTTTGCGTGATGTTTCTGCGCCGTATCAGAAAGCTTATGATTCTAATCGAAGGTTGTAGTCTTTTTGCTTTCCACCATTACGGCTCCCGAGTGAACTAAGTGTTCGCCATATAATTGCTCTGCTCACCGATGCTTTGTCCGGGTTTTGTTGTTTCGTCTTTTGACTGCGGGGACCGTAGTATTTTCATCTTCCTCTATCGCGGCTACGTAATTCACTAACCTCCCGACGTTGATGTCGTTCCGTTCGATGACAGGGAACTTTACCGCTCGATGCTTTGGATTTTAGGTCTTTCGACTTCGATAGACTTAACGGTCCTGCGGAACTCGTTGTCCGTCTGAACCCCGTCGTTGTGGCTATAGGTAAGACTGTCCGGCCGATGTCTCAGTGTTTCATGCCGTCGATAAGGTTGTTTCTCGCTGTTTTTGGGTGGCGTTGTTTTCTGATTCTTGTTAATATTTTCGCGACAAGAGTGCCATACAGGGCCTCATATTGATGATCAATTGTATTGTTAGTGTGGTTTAAGTATTGAAAAGATGTATTCCATATTAATGATTAATTTTTGTTTGATTGCAGATGGACTTAGAAGATTCTTCAGATCGCTGTTGCAAGAAGACATAGCTGAAGGATAAAGCTGAGGAAAGTTGGCTGAACAATGATAGGCAGATACATTCTGAGATCAACGGGATCTAAATAGGGACAAGTAAAAGACAAAGCGGAATCAATAGCAACAGAGGCCCGGTGTCAGAAAAGGTTCAGTAGTTACCTAGCTGGTCCCGCTATATGAAGTACTCGTAAGACTAAAATCCAAAATTTAACGTATTGCCTAAATCATGAGCACTCACAAACTGACAAAACTGTGAGATTAAAACGGTCAGGGAAGTCGGAAGGTCAAGGGGTGGGGCAACCCAAAGGTTTTGTGGGTTTTGTATAAAGATAGGAAATTTAGAGGGAATAGGGGATTTTTCCTTGGAAAAACTTGTGAGCTATTGTTTGTAAGAGGAACTACTTCGTTTTACAATAAGAAATTGCAAATTTTTCCTGTTGGAGAAGGTGCTGTGTGGAATGTTCAAATGTGATAAAATGAACAATGTTGAAGGGGAACTATTTCGTTTTTTACTATGTTTCATTAACTGTGAGAGCATTCTAACTTTCTGAACCTATGTTCTTATCTGAATGTTCTCTGGTATATTCTGTGATAATTTCCACTATGAGTAATGGAGGTTTTAATTGTTGATGAGCTATCTTGTCATGTAGATATTTATTCATGTTTGTGTGTTTGGTTCTAAGAACAACTACCTGTGATTTACCTTAACATGTGAACAATATTACATTACTCATGAATTAATATTTTGCTCTCTAAGATAGCTTAGTTAGTATGTATTTTCTAGTTGTGTGTGATTGAGATGCAAGAGAGTCTAAGACGAGAGGGAAGAACCTGCGCATCACATTATGACCACTCCTTGCATCCTTAATCAATCTGCATATTAGGTAGGCACGTGCATATCATACTTAAAGTCAAAAAATTACAAAAAAAATATACGGTGGACTGGGCCACAACCGGTAAAACCTTTTATTTTTTGTTACTTGACCTATGGTAGCCGAACCGCAAACCGGACGGATTCCCTACACCAAACAGTCACGGGCTAGTTGGGAACGTTGACTGGGGAGAATCCCTTGCTGTTGTTGCCTGCGAATTTCCAGGCCTCAACGGTTTCTGGCGCTAGAAGGAGGGCCGCCAGTGCATGGCTGGCCGAGGAAACCCATTTTCCCAAGATTATTCCACCGGTGATAGTTTAGAAGGCAGTTTGTTTCCCAATCCAACTCCTGAAGAGAAAGGTAGAGAACATTTGTATTCTATGGAAAATGAAGTTGTTAATGATATGAGAAGACATACTAGGGCATACATGAAGAAGATTGGAGGATTACCAATTATCCCTGCATTGCTCAAAAGAGAATATAAAAGGAAATACCATCCTATATTGGAAGATTCGGTATTAGTTGGAGATTGGGAAGAGTTAGTAGAAGTTGCATTACAGGAGGTTGTACAGCCTTTGAATCAAGTAGGCCCAAATACTCCTTACGGTTCTCTTGTTCATACTAGTATTCATTCACAACCTCACTCTCCACCCAGACTCATGGCAGGCGTAAACGCAAATCAACCACCCAACCCACCAAATCCACCACCTGCCTCGAAAGCCAAATCACCTTTAAACCTAACACCTCCTCTGCATGATTTACCTCAATCTTTTGAAAAGATGCTGCCCAAGTTTGATCGAAACGAGAAGATGTTAGTATATGGCCACTTGCAGAGTTTTTATTTGGCAATAGAAGGATTAAGGGCTAGGGAATATGAGGATGTGGTTTGTAGACTTTTTCCACACACCCTTAAAGGAGCAGCAGCGTCATGGTATTTTGGTTTGCCTGCAAATTCTATCCCTGATTGGGATACCTTTGAAAGGATTTTTAGAAGTAAATATGCAACCCAAAAAACTCATGCAGCTCTTATGAAAGGACTTTGCGCCTTAAAGAAAGAAAGAAAAGAGAAGGTGCATAGTTTTACCCAAATATTTGCAGCTTATCTTAAGAATTTTTCTGAAGCTGACAAACCCTCGGATAAAGTCATGATTGAATATTATAACTTAGCTCTAGGACCCGAGTTGGCCATGTTTGCCAAAATGAAGGCGAAACCTGCGCTAGCTGAGACTTATGAGGAAGCAGAAAGAGTTGAGGCTGAAAGGGAAAGTATCGAAGACTATCCTAAACGGTTAGGAGAAAAAAGTGTCGGGAGGAAAGCTTTGTTGTTTACTAAGCCTAAAGAGGAGCAATCACCAAATTTCGAGGGAATGGCAAAGATGATGTAGAAGCTTTCTTACAAAATCATAGCCTTGGAAAAGGAAAAGGAAGCCCAAAAGTTCTACAAGCCCTATTACAAGAAAAGGGAAGATAACAATCAATCCCAAACCCCTCCGCACAGCCCTGCATCTATGAACTTAACGGAGGTAGGAATGGATAACTTTTGCACTTTCCACCAACATCCTCATTCTGAAAAGAGTTGTCCTCAATGGATAAACTCAATGACGTTGGTTATGAATCAGCTTCTGGATTCCAAATTAACTGAAGACAATGAGGAAGAAGGGAAAGACAACAATAAATCAACAGAAAAACAGGAGGATGAAGCTATGGTTTTATGGGACTGTGTATCGTTGTTTGATGCCGAGGAAGAAAAGAATCTGAGACACGAGGGCATCCTGGAAACAAATGTAACCACAAGAAGCCAGGGGTTTATTTAGGAAAACAGTCTTATGCTCCCGAAGATCAAAAGACTCTAAAAGAATGTTAAGAAATTTCAAAATAGCTCCCCAGCTAACAAAATTCTGGAGTTTACCGTCACCGGTTAGAATCCTAGACAAACCAGCATGCCTACTAAGCCCAATGAAGAAAAAATAAATAATGTTAAATTGAATCTCATAGAACATAAGATGGATTATGAAATTGTGGAGGATATCAAGAAGGTGAGAGCAAACATCTCATTATTTGAAATGTACAATGTGCCACAGCAAAAAGAAAAGCTATTGAAAGCACTTGAAGCATCAGAGGAGAGGTTTCCCACTGACAATCAGCCCTAAGAAGAAGAGATTGGTGAAGCAAGTATGGGAGGTAAGCCTATGAGCAAGAATCCACCTTTTCTGCTTGCTTTTGAAATTTTCAACCATAACATGCATAACTGCCTAGTAGACTCGGGGGCATCAATCAATGTCATGTCACTGTCGGTCTGCAAAAAGATAAATGGGCAACCTAAACCATCTACCTAGAGGGTTGTTCAGTTGGATAGAACGAATGTCAAGGTAATTGGAGAAATGGAGGATGTTCTCATTCACTTATCTTCAAATGATAAGGTGTGTCAAGTCATCGATAGTGTGGTGGTTGACATACTAAAAGCTTATGGACTTGTTTTGAGCAGAGATTGGTCGGCAAAGCTGAACTGATATTTTGCCTCGGACTGGTCGCATCTGTGGCTGCCATATAAAGGAAGCCCAAATCAAATTAAAGCGTTTAGGGAGCCCCAGATGAAACACAATGTTACTCAGTTCGAAGAAAAAAATGAACCAGTGGATTTTGTTTTGGGAAACTACTTTATTGAGCTAGAACTAGGGAACTATCAAGTGGAATAAGCCAGTGATACATCAGACGCTCAGTCCGATCTCCTTTGGTTTTCACAGGCTGATGAAATCGATTGTAAAATAGTAGACTTAGCTGTAGACGTAGATGTTAATTCTTGCACAGTAGCGGTTAGTGATTTTTGGACGCTTTTCTTTGATGGTTCTAAAACTTTAGAGGGGTCGGGAGCCGGCTGTGTCCTGATTGACCCTATGAAAAACAAACATTTTCTTTCATGTAGGTTAGAGTTTGAATGTACCAATAACACAGCTGAATATGAATCGTTGGTTCAGGGATTAAGGAAAGCAATTGAATTAAAGGCAAATAATCTGAAAGTGTTTGGAGATTCTGAAATAATTGTAAAACAAATTCGGAATCAAATACATTGCATTTCTCCTCATTTAAAAGCTTATCAAAATGAAGTATGGGATTTACTTAAATGTTTTACTGCATTTAACATTGTGTCAATTCCAAGACTCAAGAATGCAGGGGCTGACTTGTTGGCCACATCAGCTGCGAGGCTTGTGCCCTCTAATAATCGGTGCTCTGTTGAATTGCTTTTCATGCCCTTAGTTCCAAATATGATTACCAATATAAGAGTGTTTGATGATGATCAACAGATTATAGAATGATTGACAAGTGATGAGGCCTTCAAAGGGGCTATTATTGATGATGAAGAACATCAGGCCGAGCTAAAATTCGATAATTTTATTCCTAAGGGAGTCAGGACTTTAGAACGGATGTTTGATTTAAATGAGAAATTCAGAAGACCAGCGAATGTGAAGACTCATAGCCCATCTCTACAGTTTGAGTTGATTAATTTGGGGACTGAGATGGAGCCTAAATATGTGAATCTAGGAAAATTATGCTCCCCAGTTGAAAGGGATAAGTTCATCGTTCTTTTCAAGCAATAAAAAGATGTTTTTTCCTGGATGTATGAATATCTGAAGACATATGATACCAATATTATCCAGCATGTTATCCCCATCAAATCTGGAATCAAAGCTTATCAGCAACCTTTAAGGAAAATGCATCCAAAAATAGAACCTTTAATCCAGAGTGAAGTTAAGAAACTATTGGATGCTAGAATTATCTTCAAGGTTAGACACTCGGAATGGGTGTCAAATTTGGTTCTGGTGAGGAAGAAATCTGGAGAAATCAGGCTATGTGTGGATTTTAGAAACTTAAATCACGCTTCAGACAAAGACAATTACCCTGTTCCACCCATGGAGTAGTTATTATAAATGGTTTCAGGTTCTGAACTATTCTCTTTATTAGATGGATTCTCAGGCTACAATCAAGTATTAGTAGCCGAATAAGACAGACTAAAAATGAAATTCAGGACTAGGTGGGGAACGTTTTCTTACAGAAGGATGCCCTTTGGACTCATAAACGCTGGAGCTGCCTTCCAGAGGGAAATGGACATAGCTTTCCGCAGTCTGATTGGCCATAGTGCTGTAGTATACCTCGATGACATCATGATATTCTCAAAGAGAAGAGAGGAACACGCGTTTCATCTAAATCAGATTTTTGAACGCTGCCAAAAATATGGTATCTCACTAAACCCTAAGAAGTGTGTGTTCGCTGTTACAGAAGGTAAGTTGCTGGGTCATGTGGTTTCTAAGAAGGGGATCTCCATAGACCCAGAAAGGATCAAAGCCATTGAACAGATTCCCTTACCCCATAATAAAAAGGGCATGCAATCATTTATGGGGACAATAAACTTCGTGCAAAGGTTTGTTCAAGATTTCGCTCAAATTGTTAAACCTTTGCAACAAATGGTAAAGCAAAGTGTACATTTCAAGTGGACTGATGTAGAGAAGAACACATTTAGTAAGATTAAAACGGCTGTTGCATACGCACCCTCCCTCAAAAGTCCGGATTTTGATAAAGATTTTATTCTGTACACTTTCGCATCTGATGATTCACTAGCAGCTGTGCTTACCCAGAAGGAAGATGGGGGAGATGAGTTCCCCATATCATTTATGAGCACTGGTCTGCAAGGGGCTGAATTGAATTACCTAGCTATAGATAAACAAGCTTACGCAGTGTTCAAAGATGTGAAACAATTCAAACCATATATACTGAAGAACCGGACAAAGGTAATAGTTCCACACCCAGCTGTGAGGTCTCTTTTTGTACAAAAGGAGCTAGGAGAAAGGAGAGGCAACTGGGTAACAGCTCTATAGGAGTATGACCTCCAATTCAAGCCAGCCTCCATATTCAAAGGGTAAGGATTGTGCAAATTGATGACTAAAAGCAAAGACAATGAAGAACATGATTGGGAAGGCGAAGCTAAGTTACATTTGATACATGTGTGTCCTCTTTTCACAGCTCCGGACTCTTGGTATCGAGACCTTGTGCATTACCTTCAGGCGGGATTGTTACTGGAACATTGGAATTCTAAGCAAAGAAGAGCACTGCGTCTTAAATCAGCCTCATATCAAATTGTTGAAGGAATATTATTCAGAAAGAATTATGATGTAGTTCTTATTAGATGCTTAGAGAAAGAAGACGCAAAGAAGGTAATGATAGATTTACATGATGGTCCTGTTGGAGGACATTTCTCCGGAGATACTACAACTCATAAAATTCTCAGAGACGGGTACTATTGGCCCACGCTGTTCAAAGATGCACACGTCCATGTCAGAAATTGTGACATTTGTCAAAGGTGTGGTGGAAGACAAGCTAAAGCAGCAGAACCGTTAAAGCCTATGATGATAACATAACCTTTTGAGCAGTGGGGGTTGGATATCATTGGGGAGATAAAGCCGAATTCTTCCCTACAACATAAGTATATTCTGACAGCAACCGACTACTTCACTCGCTGGGTCGAATCCATTCCGTTGCGTAAAGTAAATGAAGATGTGGTCATGGACTTCTTGCAAGACCATATTATGACCAGGTTTGGAGTTCCAATTTCTTTAGTTTTTGATAATGCTACTTACTTTTCCTCGATTAGATTAACTACATTTGCTCATGAGAAAGGAATTAAGTTGCATTACTCTGCTAATTATTATCCATAGGGAAATGGTTTAGCTGAATCTACAAACAAGAATCTGATTAGGATTTTAAAAAAAATGGTGATAGAAAATTAGAGGAGTTGGCACTCAGCATTACCAAATGCTCTTTGGGCTGATAGGGTCACCCCCAAGACTTCGTTAGGTGTGTCCTTGTATACCCTTGTTTATGGAAAAGAGGCCATTCTACCCCTCAATATCATGTTACCCTCTTCCATAATCGCTCAAGAATCCAGAGGATCAGATAATGAAGTCTTGTAAATAAGGATATATAATCGTCTGAAGGCAGAAGATTCTAGATCCAAGGCCAAAGGATGCTTTAAACAACAACAGGAGGTAGTTAAGAGATGGTTTGATAAACACAAGGCTGGAACAAAAGAATTCGAGGTGGGAGACTTGGTTCTCAAGTGGGACCACCCCCATGATGAGAAAGGAAAACACACGAAATTTCAGCAGTTGTGGGTAGGTCCTTTCCATATTGTGGCAAAGTTTGGCCCCTCAACCTATAAATTGCAAGATTTACAGGGGTGGGAAGAGAACTTACCAGTAAATGGTTTAGTTCTCAAACCTTATTTTTCCTGAGTTTTGTTTTTGTTCTTTTATCTTATACATAAATAAATTGACTTGACTGTTTATTTTGATTTATTTTTCTGTTTTGTTTTACTTTAGATTTTGACCGATTTCAATAAAAGGAGGCAAACTCTTGGTTGCATGGAGAACATCAGAATTCTAGAATGATTAAAGTTCTTGAGTGTAAGACTGTGTATTATTGTTTTATCAGAAAGAATTTCTTCTATCTTAGCAGTTTTCCCGAATGGCTATGAACACATTGAAGTCTTGCTTAATCCTTGTAAAATAAACCAGGATCAAAAGGTCTAGAATACTATTTTGAGGCTCCGTCCATCTCACATTTTAAAATGTCCTAGGGAGTGACAACAAAGGGCCCATGGAAAGGAAGCAGGGTAAACAGTATATTATATATAAATGATCCCATGCCAAAAATTGAATGCCAAAAGGCAGATAAGAGTCAAAAGCTCCTATGAAAGCATTATGTATCAAAACAAAATACTGAACCATATAAGTACTAAATTGCCAAAAGCTCCTCTCTGTCCGTGAGCTGAAAGTTGAATACATCTCTCACACAAAAGGACACTATGGATAGAAGAGCCTGAATCAAAAATTCAGAAAGAAAGGTATGCAGGAGGACTCATATGAAAAGGACAAAAGTCCAAAAGCACAAAAAAAGTGAAAAATGGCATGGGAATGAGGAACAAATGAATATTTCTGTTTACCATATGCTACAATCCTGTGGTGTCCAAGCTGGAAGCTACCTGAAGACATAGGTAACAAATGAAACTCATCTTCCTGGCTTCAAAAGAGTTATCTTGACTTGGAAATCTTGGTTTCCATTCTCCTAAATTGGACTATCATCAATGATTAAAAGTACATATATTTGCCATTTGAGAAATCCAGATATCTGGAAGAATTCAACATGTCCGTTTGTTGTTAAACAATTCGTTACTCAAGAAAGAAATTGTCCAGAGATCTAGGTTCACCAAGTAGTCGCCAATTTTTGCAGCTGCAACTGTTTCCCCAAATTTTCGAAATTTTGGACCCCCTGTTAATTTTTATCTTTCCTAGAATCGTTTGAATCCATGAAATCTATTTTTGTTTTCCTTTTGCTACAAGTTTGGACTATTTTGAGGTTAACTCTCTTCATGCTTTTCGGAAAATTGCTTATGTCTGAAACTGCTTTGGGTTGTGGAATTTAGAGTTTGGTTTTTCCCCTTTGATCTGCAATTTCTTTCTTTGTTCTCGAAATCCTATTTCTCATTCTAGCCACTGTTTTGGAGGCTATTTAAACAACATATCGGAACCATATTTCCTTATGGAGCCTCCGTTGCGGAAGCTGAATGATGAGTGTTTCGCAGGATAGTCTTGACTTCTCCGATGTCATTTGTTATTGTTTTGACTTGTTTGCATTATCGGAGGATGGTCGAAGTTGAGTCAAGGTTATTTGATCTTTGTGAAGCCATTGTTTTGGAAGTGAGACAAACTTTTTGGGCCAATGCATGACCTTAGGTCTTCCGAACACTTAACGTTTGCGTGATGTTTCTGCGTCGTATCGGAAAGCTTATGATTCTGATCGAAGGTTGTAGTCTTTTTGCTTTCTGCCATTACGGCTCCCGAGTGAACTAAGAGTCCACCATATAATTGCTTCGCTCGCCGATGCTTTGTCCTGGTTTCACCGTTTCGTATTTTGACCGTGGGGCCCGTAGTCTTTTCATCTTCTGCTATCATAGCTGCGTAATTCACTAACATACCGACGTTGATGTTGTTCCGTTCGCCGACAGGGAACTTTACCGCTCGATGCTTTGGCTTTTAGTTCTTTTGAATCCGATATACTTAATGATCCTGCAGAACTCGTTGTCCGTCTAAAACCCACCATTGTGGCTATAAGTAAGACTGTCCGGCCGATGTCTCAGTGTTTCATGCTGCCGATAAGGTTGTTTCCTGTTGTTTTCAGGTGGCGTTGTTTTCTTATTCTTGTTAATATTTTCATGACAAGAGCGCCATACAGGGCCTCATCTTGATGATCAATTTTATTGTTAGTGTGGTTTAAGTATTAAAAAGATGCAGTCCATATTAATGATGAATTTTTGTTTGATTGCAGATGAACTCAGAAGATTCTTCAGATCGCTGCTCCAAGAAGACATAGCTGAAGGATAAAGCTGAGGAAAGTTGGCTGAACAATGATAGGCAGATACATTTTAAGATCAATGGGATCTAAAAAGGGACAAGTAAAAGACAAAGTGGAATCAATAGCAATAGAGGCCCAGTGTTGGAAAAGGTTCAACAGTTACTTAGCTGGTCCCACTATATGAAGTACTCGTAAGACTAAAATCTAAAATTTAACGTATTGCCTAAATCATGAGCACTCACAAACTGACAAAACTGTGAGATTAAAATGGTCGAGGAAGCCGGAAGGTCAAGGGGCAGGGCAACCCAAAGGTTTTGTGGGTTTTGTATAAAGATAGGAAAGTTAGAGGGAATAGGGGCTTTTTCCCTGGAAAAACTTGTGAGCTATTGTTTCTAAGAGGAACTACTTTGTTTTACAATAAGAAATTGCAAATTTTGCCTGTTGGAGAAGGTGCTGTGTGGAATGTTCAAATGTGATAAAATGAACAATGTTGAAGGGGAACTATTTCATTTTCGACTGTGTTTCATTAACTGTGAGAGCGTTCTAACTTTCTGAACCTATGTTCTTATCTGAATGTTCTCTGGTATATTCTGTGATAATCTCCACTATGAGTAATGGAGGTTTTAACTATTGATGAGCTATCTTGTCATGTAGATCTTTATTCATGTTTGTGTGTTTGGTTCTAAGAACAACTACCTGTGATTTACCTTAACATGTGAACAATATTACATTACTCATGAATTAATATTTTGCTCTCTAGAGACAGCTTAGTTAGTATGTATTTTCTAGTTGTGTGTGATTGAGATGCGAGAGAGTCTAAGACGAGAGGTAAGAACATGCACATCACATTGTGACCACTCATTGCATCCTTAATCAATATGCATCTTATGTAGGCATGTGCATATCATACTTGAAGTCGAAAAATTACAAAAAATATATACGGTGAACTGGGCCGCAACCGGTAAAACCTTTTATTTTTTGTTACTTGACCTACGGTAGTCGGACCGCAAACCGGACGGATTCCCTACACCAAACAGTCATGGGCTAATTGGGAACATTGAATGGGGAGAATCCCTTGTTGTTGTTGCCTGCGAATTTCCAGGCCTCAACAGAATCGTAGTCTAAAAGTTTCTTCCAAATCGGCATCCCCCCAATCAGATTTGAAAATAACAATTCCTTGACAAAAGGCCAAACATTTCTGCTGAAAGAACATTCGACAAAAATATGGACAGCTAAATCACTATCGTGTTTGCACATGATACAAAAACTCGAACCCTACTAGCCTATCTTCATAAGATTTTCGAGGTTAAAATCTTGCTTTTCAAAGACAACCACCAAAAGCATTTTAATATTTGAAGAATACTCCACTTCCAAAGCTTACCATGCCACCACCTGTTATCTTCCTTGTTCCAATTAAAAGCAAATACATCATAGGCCAACTTCCCAGTAATAGCACTAAATGTTTTATTCCAAATCCAAGCCAATTTATCCTCCTCGGTGTTCATCCTGATAACTGCAATATTTAAAGAACTTATATAATTATCCCATAGAACAACCCATTCACATGTAAGACCCACATCTCTCGAAGTGAACCAGCATCCACCTTTCAGAATGGCCCATTAAGGTCTCTTGATTTGGTCAAGTGTTTTAGACCAATCATCTCTAAATGCTCTAATATTTCCTGAGGCAGAGCAAATAGAACATTATCTCCAATAAAAGGATCAATCTCAATATAGACATTTTTCTCATTGTCGATGTCCCAGGTGATCTCCTTCTTTATCTAGTGAAAAACCTTAAGAAAACTATTCCAAATAATTGAAACACCTTTTGAATCAAATTCTGAAAATCTAAACCAAATGATGACAAAAAGATTCTTCAAATATTTAGTTTTCATCACTAAACTCTACAATACTTTATCAAAGAGACATCTCCACAAGATTTTTAAACATAAGGTTGTATTGAAACCTGACAAATTTTTAATTCCCTATCCACCCATTGTTTTGGGTAAAGCAATATGTTCCCATGATGCTAAATGAAAATTTCTTTCATTTCCAGACCCTTCCCATAAAAAGTGGAATATTTTTGCTCTTATAATGTTTATAATAGACTTCGGCAGTAAAATGAGAGAGCACCAAAATATAAGAATGCTTAACAGAACAACCTTAATTAAAGTAATCCTTCCTCCTAGAGAAAGAAACCTATAGGACCAATTTGCAATTCTTCTTTCAATCTTTTTCACTAACCATAAGTAGTCCACCACTCTGTACTTGTTCGGTTTCAAAACAAAACCCAGATATCTAAATCCTCCTTCAAGATGACCAAAATTAAACTGGAGCAAACTCTCGAAATTAGCTAAAATCTCATATGGGACATTATAAGAATAAATATTTGATTTTCTAGCACTAATTCATGTAGCATTATAGAAAATAACCAATATTTCATGCGGAAATTTCCATTATTTTATGTTTACAAGTCCAAAAAAATCACATCATCTACAAAAAGAAAATGAGTGATTTTAACAATTGAAGAAAACCTGATACCTGTAAAATGACCATCCGTACTAGATTTTGAGACCAATCTGTTGAGACCTTAATCATCAAAAGAAAATGTAATGGCAACAATGGGCATCCTTGTCTTAACCCTCTAGAGCTTCTGAAAAAAATTGTGGATCATCCATTTATCAACACAACAAAACTTGCAGATGAAACACAAGCCACTAGCTAATTTGTCACTTCAGTACGTAAACCAATCTGAAGTAAAACTAGCCTTAGAAAATCGCATTAACCATATCATAAGCCTTAGCCAGGTCTATTTTCATCACCATTGAGCTGAGATTTTTTGTCTTGGTAGTATATAAGCATTCATGAGTAACCCCTATAGCATCCAAAATTTGTCTATTAGACAGAAAGCCAAATTGTTCCTTAGAGACAACCTCAAATAACTTTGGCTTTAACCTTTTAGCAATCAATTTAGTCACCATCTTATATACCAAATTGCATAGAGCAATTAGACTAAAATCAGAAAAAAGATTCAAGGTTATCCTTTTTTGGTATAAGAGTGATGAAAGTAGAGTTCAAGGACCCTAACATAAAGCCCTATTTTCTAGAAAACTCAGCAACCTCCAGCAATTCCCTTCCCATGATGTCAAAAAAAAAAGAGAAAAGATTACCAGTCCAACCATTTGGACCGACGCTTTTATCTTTTGCGAACCTAGATAAAACATGCTTTAATTCTTCCAAAGAAAGAGGATCCCAATCTATAGCCCCTCTTCCCTGGAAAAAAAGAAAGAAGGAATGTTCTAAGACCTTAATCTAATTACCAATTTGTGCCCTTCCATGATCTTTAAAGAGAGATTTAAAATGGATTTCAACCACTTTTTTAATATTTCCTTGTGAAGAAACTTTATTCCCTTCAGCATTTTTAATATCCCAAATAGTGTTTTGATTTCTTCGATGGGAAGCAAATCTATGAAAGAATTTTGTATTGTTATCTCCAGCTTCAATCCATAAATCCCAACTTTTGAGTCTCGTGGATTCTTCCTCTTTCCTTAAAATATCATCCTTTTTGCTCTCAAGTTCCAACAGTTCTAATTTTTCATCAACGAAGAAACTTCCTGTCAAATTTTCCAAACGCAACTCTGTAATTTGACTTTCAATTTAGAGAAATAAAATTTTCTCTTCTATAACCTTTCTTCTTAACCAATCTCCCACTACTTATTTGACTTGTTTCATCTTGTAAACCAATTGATCCATTACTTTCATATTATATAGGTGTTACACCTGAAAAATCCACTAGTGCCTCATGCCCCTTCAGAAATCCTTTCCCGAGATTCCTTTGGTAACTTTTTTCCACCCTTAGGTTCACCAGTGCCTTCTTCCAGTTATGATAGAGCATTGTCAGTGCATTGTCCTATGGAGCAAAGCATCGGCTTTTGTTTGTCTTTTGGCAATAGGCGTTGTAGGCGCTTTTCCTTTGTGAGTAAAAAGAGTCGGTGGTGTTTCACCTTAATCCGAGTGCATTGATGGATCTAAAACATGAAAAAAAAAATCTAGAAGCTTCCTTGCAAAATCCTCCATGGAGTTGGTTCCTTCTAGCTAGGGAGAGGTGGAATTGACCTTCCTCACCTGTTGGGATCACCTCCTATCCATTTCCTAAGTGAATCTCATGTAATTTGGCCTATAAATGGAGCCTTCATGGAGTAAGTGAAGGAGACCAAAGAAAGCATCCTTATGTTGTTGGATTGAGATATGGTTTAGGGGAAAGATAGAGCGAGCTTATGTGTGAAGAGATTGTTGTAAGTATGAAGGATTGTAGATCTGTTGTAGAGGATAAAGCTAGCAACATCAAGGCTTTATGGTTGTAACTTTACTCTCTTTTAATATTAATACAAAAGTGTTGCCCTTTCCTATATTTAATGTGTGTTAATATCAATTAAATGTTGTTAGACTCCTTCATCACTAACATAGATGATTAATTTTCCATGATACTCTCATCTCGTGTTTTTGTCTTTTGATCTCTTTTGCAGGTACTGGAGATTGCAAGAAGGAATTTTGGAACAAGGACAAAGTACTCAGATCTGAGGTATGAGTTTAGTTTCATGTTAATTAAATTGATTATCTAGGGGAAGGATATGATGTTGTGTTTATTTTGTTCTACACTTACATCATAGAGAGTAGAGGAACAAGCGGTGTCCGCACCTGTTACAAAATTCCTTGAAACAAAATTGGTGACCATACCGGGGATAGATTAATCTAGTCAGATCTGGGGCAGATCCGGCCAAATCTAGAGTAGATCCAATTAGATCTACAACTGTTGGTAACTTTATCACATATGAAGTTTACATTCTCTTCCTTATCTCATTTTAGTGGATAAGGTGAGTCATACATCTTGTTGCTTTGTTAATTGCCTCTATTTGGAATTTTCTTTTACTTCTATCCGTCCAACTCATTCCAATTTTTTGGTTTCTTGTGCAGATCTTTAATTTTTCCAGCCATAGATCTGTCAGCGCACTTAGCCTTATCTGACAGAGCGTTGTTTCCTCATAGGCGCCTCTTTCCTTTTGGAAGTCAGTGCCTTTTTGTAGTTTACACAAAGCGTCGTCGGTGCCCTGTTGCGGTGGACAAGAAGTGTCGATACCCCTACAATGCTTTGGTGCATCCTGCTTCTCTGTGCTAAGGTAGGTCATCATACTGCCTACATTTTTATTTTTTGATGTTTTTTGTTTCTCTGCAAATTTTCAGTGTGTTTTTATTGAGTACTTGATTGTTGAGTCTGGTGCTTTTGACAGTATGATTCTCACTTATTAAGATCAGTTGCAAAACATGTATTTCCTCTTTTAGTGAAGAAGTCATAGTGAAAAAGGAATTGTGTGTAAGTTCAGTTTTGAATTTCTTGATTAGCATGGTCAATTCTCTGAAAGGTTTATATTCAAAAAGGAAATATGTAGCCTCTCTTAAATCAGTTTTCTTTAAGCAGCTTTATGTCCTTTATGTTCAGAGTTACATTTGAAAATACAAAAAGAAGCTAGTTATCTTGTCTTATTTATGCAGAGGAAAGTTTCATTTTTGGCTTGCATGAGTGATTTAGACAAGTAGACCCTTTTCGTGCGTTTGAGTAGATTTAATATTGATAATTAGAGGCTTCATTTTCTTTTCTTAATTCATATAATTAGAGTTCTTATTGGTGAAAATTTTTATGTTTGAAGAATTGTTTGTTAGGTCTTGTGTTGAGTTTGTCAAAGTAGCATTGAATTTGTGTGCTTTTGAAGGAAAAAGAAATGGTCTCTTCCCTACTCTAGATAGTTCTCCTTGAAGAAAAGAAGTTGCATCACATAAAGATTATAATTTTCATCTTAAAATACACCTCACAAAAGTTCACTAACCATTCAGATAAAATAAATGGTAGCTTTAGGCTAAATTTTTATCGAAATTTGAGTGATAGGATAGAGACGTGTTTCGGCGTCTTTAAACATAGGAGTTGTTGTTACATGCCTGCACTGTATCCCAGGGTCTAAGTGTTTCCTCCATGTATCGTCGGTATATAGAATTTCCTTTCATGTACCCTTGAGGTATATCGAAAGGTACTTCACATACTTGATTGTATATCGAAGGGCCCCTTTCAAATGATTGTGCGTTAGACAGCACTAATACAGATTTGACCTCCCACATACCTTGTGTATATCGGGAGACCCTAATAGGATTCCCAAACCATCTGAGAAAATCCCTTTGGTCATCTTGTTGGAGCAATACATCGAGAACAACACTCAAGGAGCTACTACACATGTGTCATCCAGGTAATCAGGTATTTAGGAAAGGGGCGGTCCCAATCCTCCTTGTCGTGTTTCACTGTTGGACCCTGCAGTATATCACGAGTTGCGACAAATTGAAAATCCTAGTGAGAGACCCGCCATATTCAACTCATCTTGTCATTTAAGTATGCTTGCAGCCTTGGCTTGCATAGGTTTGTTTGTGTGTTTCTTTCTTCTTTTTGACCTATGGTAGAAAACTTTAGCCACCACCCTGGCTGAGCAATTTGCGAGGTGTTCTCGTAGATTGTAGGGCTTACCATCTGACTCTCTTCTTGTCGTGGAAGGACACGAAGGGGAAACCATGGAATGACCAACTTCTGTTGATGCTCGTATAGAAAATACTTCAACTACTTAAACTAGAAAATATTTCTTTGTTTATGATAATCCTTTGGTCCAACTGCCTCCTGTGGCTGACCCACCCTTTCTCTTTTCGACGAAGGGTCAAGCCAGCTCATCCAACTTGACATTCAATCAACTACCTGATGAAGTCATAGAAGCAGAATATGGTCCAAATGCTCCTTTCTAGAGAACCTCCCTAGGACAGTCCATTTCTGATTATGGAACTACTACAAGTGAATAGGAGCCATCTATACTTTCCCTTTAAGGAGACACCTCCAGAATGCTTGCAGCCTTGGCTTGCATAGGTTTGTTTGTGTGTTTCTTTCTTCTTTTTGACCTATGGTAGAAAAATTTAGCCACCACCATGGCTGAGCAATTTGCGAGGTGTTCTCGTAGATTGTAGGGCTTACCATCTGACTCTCCTCTTGCCGTGGAAGGACACGAAGGGGAAACCATGGAATGACCAACTTCTGTTGATGCTCATATAGAAAATACTTCAGCTACTGAAACTAGAAAATATTTCTTTGTTTATGATAATCCTTTGGTCAAACTGCCTCCTGCGGCTGACCCACCCTTTCTCTTTTCGACGAAGGGTCAAGCCCGCTCATCCAACTTGACATTCAATCAACTGCCTGATGAAGTTGTAGAAGCATAATATGGTCCAAATGCTCCTTTCTAGAGAACCTCCCTAGGACAGTCCATTTTTGATTATGGAACTACTACAAGTGAATCGGAGCCATCTATACTTTCCCCTTTAAGGAGACACCTCCAGAATGCTCCGATAAATGAAGAATTTTTTTGAGAGTCTATCGAGCATTAACGCTGACGTGTAGAAGAGTTGGAAAATGCAAAAAAATCAAGGAGAATTATTTCTCCTCTTCTCATTCCTTCAAGAAAAAACCCACCTAGGTATCATACCCTGTCACCACCTCAAGTAGCTCTTCTTCCAAAGTCACTGACCCAAAATTTGGTTAATCAGAATCCAGTTCACACCCTAACTCCTAGTCAAAATCCAGTTCAGACCCTCTCTTCCAGTTAGAAATCCCCATCTATTTCAACTTCTCTGATAGTTTCTACACCTGGGGGGCATTCCCCAACACAAGTTCCATCATCTACCAGAGGGACTATTTCTAGTATGGGGAAGAACTTACCTATAGTACCTTCAGAAGTGAACATTCCTCCTCCTAATACCTCTATGGTTGTGCTTCCTTCCGGGCAGGGAGGATCCTCGTGCGTCCAACCCATCGTTGCTCCACTTTCTTGGGGATATACTTATCCTGAGAATCATCCACCTACGGTTCACCAAGCTTATCAACGAGCACCGTCAATGTCAGTCTATCCCGGAATTCCCTACCTTGGGAATGTGTTTGTCCCTTGGGGACAACCAAATTGGTCTAATTTCCTATATTACGAAGGAGCTTTCGTAAACACTATTGGAGGGTATGGTGATCCACCCAAAGGCCCACCACCTGGAGGACGCCCGAGAGGACCGGGAGGACCTGGAGCACCTAGAGGACCTGGAGGATCTGGAGGACCATTTGGAGGACCACCACCTCAAGGCCCATCACATGGAGGGCCACCATATGGAGGACCCCCACTCGGAGGCCCACCATCTGGAGGACCACCTTATGGAGTTCCACCATGTGGAGGACCCCACGCAGAGGACCCCCACACAAGGGACCACAACCACCACCTCCTCTTGGAGAACCACCACCACCTGGAGTCCCACCTCCCTCGGGTGGCACACCGTCTGGTGGACCTTCTAGTAACCAATCACCAAATCAATCGGCTGTGGGGTCATCATCTATCCCCTTTTATCAATATTTCTACGATCCTACTGGTCTGCAAATTCCATACCAGTATTACCAATATCCTCAACCCAATCAACAATTGCCATTTCTGGATACATTAGATCTGTCAGAATTGTCCAGATTGATTAACGATCCTATACATCAAGATCCCTTCTGGTCGGCCATTCCGGTCAAGTTACCTTTAGATATACCAAAGTTTGACGGCAAACCCGATGAAGACCCTAAGAACCATGTGATGGATTTTCATCTATGGTGTTCATCAAATTCTCTGATGGACGGTTCAATCTGTCTATGATTATTTTACAGAACCCTCATAGGCGTTGCTGCAAAATGGTATATATAGCTACCACATCACTCTTTCTGGGATTTTAATGCTTTAAAAATGGAATTTTTAACTCATTTTCAACTACCAACCTGGTATGAGACAGGTACATACCTGTTAACCTCTCTTTGACAAACTACTTCAACACATATCTCTGATCATATTCATGAATGGAGATGAAGACATAGGTTAATCAAGGCCCCTATTCCTGACCAGTTACTTGCTGATTGGTTCAAAAAATATTTACTTCCCCCTAGTACTAGAGATGTTTCCATGGGAGGTGTTGTTACGGAGGAGCAAGCTATTAGCCATGCTCAGTACTTAGACTTGGTTAATTCCTAGTCATGTACTCTGTATGATTTAATCTCGCATGCTCCCCATCCCACATCAAATTCATCAAGACCTGCAACTGAACCACCTATAGATGGCATCCTTGGTTCAGTTTGAACTCAAAGGATGAAAAAATCTACTAAGAAGCAAACCCAAACCTCCGTACCAGTAAGCTAACCAGCACCACCCCCAAAAACTGCACCCCTTCCTATTGCTTCCACCGAGTTAAATGCAATTCAATCTGTTGAATCTTCAGGTGGAAAAAAGAAAGGTAAAAACAAATAAAAAATATATGATAATCAACAAGAAGGTAATATACCACAAAATCCTGATGTTGATTCCAAAAATAAGAGAAAGGTAAAGTACCCCTACCTAATCTGTGGAGCTGATCATTTCACCAAAGAATGTCCTCGTTGAGAGGAAATTAACAATTTTTTGAAAAGTTCACCCACCCCAGCAGTTCTTACAGACCCTTTCCCCACCCAACAACAGTTGATTGATCATCAATCTTTGCATGGGCCTTCTTCATCCAGTGATGAGGTAAAAATGATGTCAAGTGAAACGATTAACCTAAATACAAGAGTACATAATTATGACCCCCCTCTAGAGAAGAAACCTGATGAGGTTCCATCTGAAAAACCTACAACTTCCACCCCCCCTCCAAGCAATGGTATTCACATTGAAAAACCTTTTCCTGATGCAATTTTTTCCCTCCCAAGAGTACACTTTGTAAGTCCATTATCAATCCTAACGCACATGCTGCCCAATACTATAACATTTTAGAATATTTGTCCCAGGAACCATGCGTTATGTCGGCCCTAGTGTCACGTCCCCATGCCTCCGACCGGCAAAGAGGACGTGACCCAAGCTTCGACCACCCAGGCTAAGAGCCCATGAACATGTACATGCATAAAAAATGCTGAACATAATGCTTAAGCATGTGCATTGAATTAGAATATGCACACATGAATATCTATCATGCACGGATGCAATTATACAACATACACAGCTACAATTATGTATCTTGCACAGCATAATTAACGTGCATTCATTCAGGCATTCATTCATTTAACATGTTCATCATTTCATTAACAGAAAATATAGTTGCAGAAGTAAATGGACAAGATCACTTATCTTATGATGAACTCGTTCCGCAACCAGCTACGCCGCTGCAACGTTCCACCCAACCATAGGCTAGCGTGCTCCTTAATCTCTCAGCAACGCTACCACCCCCGAGCTGGGCATGATTCTCCAAGGAATAAGGGAACAAGCAGGCTTACACATAGCCAGGGATACACAATAGACAACCAAGCCAACACAGTTGGGTTTATCAGGCCATCAAGGAGTGGGAAAGGCTCAATGCTAAGCTGGTGAGCTCATTACAGAGCCAAGAACACCTACACCAGAACTAGCATGACTGCTAAGACACCCCCACACACCCAACACAAGGAATCAGTCCCTTCTCTGCTACACAGTCCCTCAGGCCCTGCATTCCCTTCCAGTGCTATTCAGGGGTTGTGGAGAAGAAAGCCAGCCCTCTAGCTCTGTCTGTGTGGTTTCCAGCCACCAGGTTTATCAAGCAAAACTAATCCCCCATCCTTGCTCCGAATACATTTCGAAGACCAACCATTGCACTCATGCAATTAATTAGCTATTACAGCTTATACATGGGAAAACGAATCCCAAGCGAATTATACAGTCCCAAACGTATCAGTGGACATGGGGGGGGAAAGAACAACAGTTCCGAAATGTAATCAACATACATCACCAACATACATGAGGAAAACAACAGTCCGTTTTACACAATCGAAGCCGCTGGGGGAAAAAATGTATGCAGACCACACTGAGGACGAATTTACAGTCTCTCGGCCTGTGCGTGAGGAACAACAACACAGACCCCCACAATCAGCCTGTGAGGAAAGAATTCAGCCACTTCATTCGCAAATCCGTAGAGGAAAACGGCGTGGGTAAAAACCAGGAAAACTCCTGTGCGCGAGAGTGAGAAAGACTTCCGCTCATGCATGAGGATGAACAGCAAAATCTTGAGGCCGCGAATTGGTGAGTGCGTGGGTGTTCAAAACAGGCGTGGAAAGAAGAAGAAGAATGTCCCCCGTAGTGGAGAGTGCATGAAGTTTTTTCTTCCATTCTGAAGTCAACCGCTGTGGTGGAGTGTGCATGTGGGTGAGGACTGACAGTCCTGCCACCCCACTCCCAAAGGCCATAACTGCCTCAACCACCAGCAGCCATTCTTAATGGAAGTGGTTGGAATAAAACAAGGGAAGAAGACACATGGGTATTTTCCCTCATTGGCCAAGGTTTGACAAATTCCCCCACATCCTTATCCTTGTGAAAATCATGCCCCTTTATATTTAGTTGCCACGATCGTAGTTGTTTGGATTCATTTAATTAATTATAAATGCATATTTACATAATGATAAACTCAAAACGTATTCCGCATGCCTCGATATACAATCGGTGACACATTAAAATCTGGAACATAGCATAACCGATCAATGGTGGGGCCTTGGCCTTTAGCTCCACACCATGATCATTCACAATATATACATCATGTACATCTAATGCAACGAGGTCAAAACCGGGGTGTTACATTCCCCTCCCCCTTCAATAGCACTATCCTTAGTGCTTACAAAATTGAACAAAGTGCTACACTGGTATCGCCTCAGTGTTCCGAAAAATTGAACAAAAATGGATGTGCCAATCGCATGGCATCCTCCAACTCCCATGTAGCCTCTTCAAGTCCGTAGTGCTCCCATTGCACCTTTACCTGCCCTATGGCTCGGTTCCGGAGCATGGTGACCTTCCTGTCGAGGATGCACATTGGCTCGATTCTGAACTCTCCCTCGGGTTCCACCTGAATCACATCCCAATTTATCACATGGTTAGGATCATGTACATATCTCTTAAGCAAAGAAACATGAAAAACATTATGAGCTCTAGTGCTAGCAGGCAATGCAAGTCTATATGCAACGGGCCCTATTCTTTCAAGCACTTCAAATGGCCCATAATATCTCGGTGACAACTTGGCACAACTTCCAAGCTTCAAGGAACTCTTCCTTGCCCTCACTCTGAGGTAAACATGATCCCCAACACTGAACTCCATGTTCACCCTATGCTTATCTGCATAGCTTTTATGTCTGTCCTTTGCTGCTTTCAGATTCTGCCTGATCTTTACAACCTCTTGCTCCATTTCCCTTAGCAATTCTGGTCCAAGCACAATCCTATTCACTGGATTATCCCAAGTCACTCGTGTCCTACACCTTCTTCCATACAAAGCTTCATATGGACTCATCCCCAAGGATGCTTGTTGTCCATTGTTATAAGCAAACTCTACCAAGTGTAAGTAATCTTCCCACTTGGTTGGCTTGTCCATCACATACATGCGAAGCATATCTTCAAGCACCCGATTAACTCTCTCTGTCTGACCATCTGTCTGAGGATGGTATGCAGTGCTGAAGTTTAGCTTTGTACCCAAATCTGCAAACAACCCCTTCCAAAATTTGGAAGTGAACTTGACATCTCTGTCAGAGACTATCGCCTTCGGCAATCCATGCAATTTGAATATCTCCTTCATGAAGATCTTTGCAATGTCATCCGTTTTATGCATAGACTTCACTGAGATAAAATGTGCTGCCTTTGTCAACTTGTCTACCACAACCATGATAGAATCATGTTGTCTCCAAGTCATTGGAAATCCTGTAATAAAATCCATGGAAATAACTTCCCATTTCCATTCTGGAACTGGCAAAGGCTGCAACAAGCCTGCGGGATGCTGATGTTCAACCTTTACCTGTTGACATTTCATACACCTTGAAATGTATTCAGCTATATCCCTTTTCATACCTGGCCAAAAGTACTGCTTTCTAGCTGTAGCAATTGTCTTTTGATATCCTGGGTGACCAGAATACGGAGCTTGATGGATTTCATCCATGACAACTCTCCTCAAATCTGCTACATCTAGAATATAAATTCTACCTTTATAAGTGAGAAGCCCATCTTCCTCCAATTTATATCCCTCATACTTCTTCTCAAGACTTTACTGCTGCAATTTGTCTTTTACCTGCTCATACAATTCATCTTCAGCAGCATGACTAACAATCTGTTGCCTCAACTCTGACTAGCAAATACTAAGAGATGCCACATGCATTTCTTGTACCTTCCTGCTGAGTGCATCAGCTACCTTATTCTCTTTTCCCTTTATGTGCTTGATTTCAAATTCAAACTCACATAAAAACTCCAGCCATCTTGCTTGCCTAGCATTCAAAGTAGGCTGATCAAATAGATACTTCAATCCACAGTGATCTGTTCTGAGCTCGAATCTCCTCCCCATCAAGTAATGTCTCCACATCTTGAGAGCATGTACTATGGCTGTAAGCTCTAGATCATGAGTGGCATAGTTCTTCTCATGCTCCTTCAGCTTTCTCGACTCATAACATATCACATGGTTATCCTGCATAAGGACTCCTCCAAGCCCTTGTCCGCATGCATCGGTACACACCACAAATTTTTTCTCTGGATCTGCAACCTTCAATACGGGTGCACTGGTGAGAATATTCTTAAACCTCTGGAAGCTTTCTTCACACCTCGGTGTCCATGCAAACTTCATCCCCTTCTTTTGCAAAGAAGTGATGGCATGTGCCACTTTGGAGAATCCTTCAATGAATCTCCTGTAGTATCCTGCAAGTCCCATAAAAGATCTTACATCTGTCACGTTTCTTGGAGTAGGCCAATTCACAATGGCTTCTATCTTTTCAGGGTCCACAGATATACCCTCCTCTGAGATAATGTGACCCAAATACTGAATTCTATCTCTATAGA
>LPNX010457298.1:48652-103300 GCA_001517045.1 Pseudotsuga menziesii | reverse complement strand
CCCTCTCTGGGAGAGAAATATCAATATCTTCCTAAAGTGGTTTTGCTGTTACCTCGGGGTGTGCCTCCTACAACCTGGGTACATTCTGAGTGCTAACAGAGGCTCTTGGAATCATTTTATCTATGATTTGACTAGTAACAAAAAAGCAATAATTTTTTCACTATTTACTTTTTACATTGAGATATTACATTTTACGTAAAAATGTATTTCAATTCTTCTCTCTTCCTCTACCTCTTTTCTTTCCTTGAGTGGGTGATTGTTTTCCATGCATTGTTTGTTGAGATGGAGAGGGTGAATAACTAGGTTGAATGACAATTTGGATCATTCTCTATAGCATCTCTATTTACACTGGATTTACAGGCTGCATCGAACCTCCACGTGGCATAAATTCTAACAGTGTAGTTTTTCCTGCGTATTGTTGTGTTGCAGGTGGTATTTTTGCAAATTGTTGAGATTGAGGAGAATCTTGTTGTGAAGACTATGGATACTAAAAATATTATTTTTGCTAATCTTCATGTGGATGATGTGGAAGAGTTATTTTGTGATATTTGGTCACTAGTTGCCACTCCTTTCCCATTGGGATGGTATGACCTTTTAGATTTTCTAATGCCGGTTTTGCTTCAGAATTCCTTTCATATGTCATAGGATCCATCTCTCTAAAAATTGTTTTTAGAATTGTCCAAATCTAAATGGCATGCCTAAGCCTCTCAAAAGCTTGATTTCCGTGACTTATCACCCCTTTTATCTCTTCTTCAGGTTTTTCATTTCTCTTTTCTTTTAACTTATTTTGATATTCCTCTTTGGAGTAGAACTCTGCATTCCAATCCCATAACAAATTAAAACCAAGTTTGGTCAACCCATTGAACATGGTATTGAAAGAGGAGATATCATCTTTCATGCTATTTGTACTATTTCACAATATCTGTACAAAGTCTATTTCAAAATCATTCTTTTGGCAATTTTAATGACCTGTGTTCTATTGTTTAACTACAACTCTTTTAATTACTTGTCGCTCCTGTTATTTAGATAGTCAATTGTCTCTCTATCCTGGTTGGGTGTATCTCCCAATGTGGAATCCACTTGCTTCATTTCATCCATTGTTGTCTTGTAGGTTTCCATCTCAGTAGTCATTATTTATAGAAAGTCCCATTTTGGATTGAACAACTGGGCTATCTTGTTCCAAATCTCTTGAGTTGTTCTCTTCAACAAATATTCTCCTTGAGCATCCATTCGTAATGATGTAACCTAAAATTTCAAGTCATTTGCTTCTCTGTTTAGGTCAGTAATGTCATCATCCTTTTTTATTACATCATATTCTTACTCAATTCTTTTATTTTATTTTCCTATGTGATGTTATCCTCTAGGCCTTTGATTTTGGTCTTTACATCATATTCAATTCTGGTTGGTTTAGCTGGAGTTCGATATTCCTCCATGTCATCCAATTCTACTACCTCATTTACTAGTGGTTGAGTTACAGGCTCTGGAATACTCTTCTTTGCTCCTGTATGAACTGGTCTATGCTCTGATGCTACATATGTAAATGTTGAAAGGGGAACCAACTGTCCTCTAGCAGTTTTATAAAATTCTATTATGGTTATCTGAGATAACATCTCACTGATTCTATTGTATTTTTATTCCACTAAACCCTTGTACTTCACTATAGTGGCTAACAATTCTTCTTTTCCTTTCTCCACCCGGTGGATCTCTACTGTTTTCACTTGGTTCACATTAGGTATTTTTAGTTGTCTCTTCATATTTTCTATTTCATTATATTTTTTAGATATCAATGATTTTAATTGAGAACCATCAGTAGGATTTGTACTTAAATTCACTATTTTCTCCTCCAGCTCCTTTATGGTGACATGTTTGGCCCTTGTGGTCCATTTTCTGCCTTTAATAGGTATCCCACTTTGTTTATAGCTTCTCTCAGTGTTTTATCTATTTTGGTAGCTTTCAATACCTTTGCACCTATCATATCACTTGCTTTCTTGAAGAAATATACCTTATCCAACTAGTCAACCTAACCCAAATGTATAACATGTTCTTCGTATTTATAGTCTCTCAAATTGGTGGGTATTGGAACCACAGGCTCTACTACTACATACCCGAAGCTTCCATCTACACTTTATTCTATTGTTAGCAATATTTTTTGAGCAGGAATATCTTCTTGCATATCATTATTTATGTTATATTCATTGTATTTTCATATCTCCCCGTAAATAGTCTGTAGATCTATTTGAACTAGGATAGGTCATGTGTGAGTAAGGACCTTTGACTTCTGGGGAACTGTGAATTCCAAGGAGGAATAAGGCATAAAAATAGTTCGTGGTTTTCTTTGAACTATTTCCTTTTTATTCACTTCACCAATTTCTTTAGATACCTTTGCTTCAATTTCCTTTATTTCCAATGCTTTGGATGTCTCTGATGGATCAATTCTTTCCCTTTTAGCTTGAGGATCTTGTTATTCCTAGTCTATTTACATGTATTATTCTCATATCTTCTTCCTTGCTACTTTTTCAGGCTTACTTGACTCTGTTGAAGCTTTCAAAATATTCTCTACTTCCTCCCAACTATCTCTATTGGCAATATTTTCCAAATCTGGCCTAGGAGTACAATCATAGGATTATTTTTTGTTTTCTAATATTTGATTTGATACGCCATTGTGTGGATCATATGCCACTAGTTCATATCTCTCTAAATTCAATTGTTCTAAGAATCCTTCCATGTATTGAACAACATATAGGGCTTTGATTTAGAAAGGACCCACATCTTTGGGTATGCAAAAAGATTTATGTTGTTTGAAGCCTCCAAAGTGTAGTTAATCTGACAAACACCTCTGTCTGACATATTCCATCACTAGAATTCTTACTATCCAAACGATAGGTAGCTTGAATGGGTTTCCTTCAAAACCATAAACTCTAATGATTTCTTGATCTTTAAATAAGAACTAATCACCTACTCTAGTTTCAAGGGTGAATTGCAGCCACTCCCTACCCTCCTTAGGAATTTTGGGTAGGTCAACTCCATGGATGATGTTGTAGGAATATTCATCACTTTATTTAAAAACTCTATGAAGTTTGAATTATTTTCTTGCCTAAAAAATAAATGGTTCCATTCATGTATTGGTAACTCTATGTTCAAGGCTTCATTAGTCATGTTCCACCTTAGGGATCCAAAATGTTTGTATTTATGGTACAGGAATAGGAAGAAAAGACATGAATGGTATTTGAATATATATAGGGAAGGGTGTTCAGTTAGTTATTGGTTAAGGGGTTGATCTAGGAAAGCTTCTGTTTGGGGATTTGTTTGGAAAAGGGGGTATGTGTGCTAGGAATCCTGATATAGTTTCATCGACTTCATCATCATTTTTATAACCTAGGATGGTGCACAAGAGAGCAATGATTTTCCTGGATTTGGGTTGGAAGAATACTATTTTAAATGGAGGTTTTGAGATCCCTGTAATCATACCTGGTTCCAGATGATGGGTAAGAACATAAGTTTTATCATTAGGCATTAGGGTTTGGTACTTTAGGGCCATTTCTCTTTCCCCTGCAGGATGGATGCCTTCTTCTTCATGAATAACAAACATATTTATAACATTCTCAACATCAATATGACAAATAACCCTAGTTCTATTTGAGGACATGATCATTTTCCGAATTTGGGAGTAACATGCTGATCACAAGATGGTAAATTATGGAAAATGGATGACTAGGGAAAACACTAAACGTGCCAGGCCTGAATCCCATAACTTGTAGGTGTCCTGATTAGAGAAATATCTAAAACGAACTTCATCTAAGGTTTGTATTAGGTCAAAATGAGTAACTTCAAGGTATTTGATATCATCTTGATGGTAAAATATGAAAGCATTCTTGGATGAAATAATTTTTGGAGTAGGTTCAAAGGTTAACTGAGGCATTTTGATGGTTGAAGTTACTAGTTTAGGGTTTAATTGGCTTAGTTTACCAGTTAGGTTAAACGTTGGGTTTGCAAAGGTAAATATTGAACACAATTGGGTAAAAAATAATTACCAAATTAATCTATCATGGAGGATGGATGGTTGTACATATTGATGATTAGGCCAACTGTTGGGAGTATTTGCGCATAGGAGGTTCGGTTAATTGATTCCTTGGATGGTTTGAATTACAATGACCTAAACAAATGGACAAAATGGCCTTTTAATGGCTTTGTTTATTGAAATTTGACATTTGGAGGGGCATTAATGGCTTAGGGGGGTGTGATGTGACGTCTAACACTGGGACCCAACTATTGTAAAGGAAATTTTCCTATGGCTAGGGTTTAAGAGGCCATCAACATATTGGGTTTGGAAGATGGATGCAAATGGTTCTGCAAGTATTTATAAGCAACTTTCAGAGATTAGAATGGTTCATACCTTGAAAAAAGAAGGTTGATCCAAGAATCCCTTCAATCCTCTTCTTGCTCCTCTCGCTCCTCTTGCTCCAAGAGACATCCAAAACTAATTATAGCTTCCTCAAACCAATATGAAAACATGTAAAGAAATGATAATCAAATAAACATGAAATAATGATATGACTAACATCATCATATTATCATAAACAAATATTCAATCATACATTGAACAATGATTTGGGAAGAAGAAGGACATCACATCTTTATTAATCTTGAAAACAAGTACAAATATACCTTCTCTTTAAGTTGGGAACTTCACGAAACCTTGATCTGGTTCTGCTGCTTCTCTTTTCCCAGGAGCTCAACCTCCAAGCTCTGCAACACAAGGGGATGATCACTAGGGCAAAGGTGGGGGGAAAGAGAGTTCCAATTCCTCCAGCGTGACAATACAAAAGTTGAAGTATCCTCTCATGGACCTCACTACCTCTATTTATATGCTTTATGAAGAGATAGGGTTGAAGAAAAATTAGTTACAACTGAAGAAGTCAGTTGCATAACTAACCAAACTACCCAAACTTTGAAAAATGTATTTTAGACATGAATACACAGGTTGCAGAGACATCAGTCGCATGTTCAGGGGATACACGTGGGTTGCAATGCTAATACTCACATATGAAACATAGGTTGCAATGAAACTAGTCTCATTTTTAGGGTATACATGAGTATTATATAGACAAGTCGCGTACAACACGTGGGTTTCCTTAAGGAAACTCGCGTATGCATAAAAAAATCGCATTTTTAGGGTACTTCTAGGAATTTTTAGACTTTGGTGTCTTCTCGAAAGTTTTATCTAACTGAAATACCTTTAAAATGGTGTATAGAAATGGTAACATGGTTTACATAACTCCATATATGGTTCCTCCAAGTTAGGTGTTTTTTCAGTGACTTTCATGAAGTGTCATCATGGAAGTGTCGACATGCCACAAAATCATGGGAGAGTGGTCACATGCAGAGATGTGTCATTTTGATCTATAATAGATGCCCCCCTAATATATGAGGTTAGAGGGGAAGATGATAGCTGAAATACATTATAAAGGAAAAGATTGAGTATGGAGAGCAGAGAATCCAAGATCAAAAGGCTCAAACAAAGGTACCTGAAAGAGAGATAAATGTTAGAAAAAAATGATCTCTGGGACATACAAGTCTGTATACAAATCATTGCCATAAAGATACAGGTGGATCGAACATATGTATAAGTGATGAAACTACCATGGTCGATCAATATGCAAAAAGGCGCCATATCAAATCTAAAGGAGTCATGGCCACAAATGAACAAGGTGGATCCATGCTCAACAATCGATCATAGCCACAAAAATACAAAGTGGATCTATTTCTCAGCAAAATGTCATATGAAGTGTGACAAGGTCTTTCACAACTTGGGAAATAGAAAAATGACGATGCTATTGTCGGCCCAAGGTATTCAGTCCAAACCACCCCAAAAGGTCTGAATCCTAACCATGCGAATAAAGGAGATGAAGTCAAACATGGAGGAATCTATTTGATTACTGATCAATAATGAGAACCATTAATGAAAATGATCCCCAAGGTACCTAGTACATTCTAACAAGTGTGAATACAAGGACTTGAAGTCGAACACTTAAAGAATCCATCAAGTAGGAGACATTAAGGTATTACTACTACCCAATAGAGAGGGAAATTGCCACTGATGACTGTAATCCCCACGTTACTGTCATAAAACTCTAAATCTCATTCCCAGAGCAAGAGGTGTTGCAGTTGATAGGAAGAGATCCATTAGAAGGAAGGAATTAAGGCATCCTTCATCATCCAACATGGGGTAATTCAAAGACTAATTGGATTTGGAATTGGTACAGAATTTCACGACAAGGACTACCAAAGACATGATGTAATGAACTGATACCAGGGAATCGCCAACACAAAAGGTCATGGAAACTGCAGAATGACCGACAAAGTTTTAATCCTTGAACAGTGAGCATGACACAAAAGTGACTTAGGCATATTTTGACACAAAAATACCAACGATAAAAACTTGCAATGTTGGAGACATTGACAGATTCCCCATATAATTGGAAAAGAAACCAACTGTAGGAGTATGAAACTCTAAATTGGGATAAGTTCAAAATAATAGGACCCAACTATTTATAGACTCAAAACTAGTGCTTTTTTCAAGGAACCAAGACTTGCTACCATTATGTAAAATACACGTGAATGAACTTCCCTTCCCTCTTTCTTATAAAGGTTTAACGAGTCCAAGAAATCAAACTCGGGACCTTCTTCATTTTTGGTAAGCTCGAAGAAAAGACAGAAGAATGCTTGATAAAGCACTTATTCGTGGATTTTACGAGCCCGAATTAGTGAATTTTCAACGTCATTTTCATAGTTTAGAGAGTCTGAAAACTCCAAAGAAGACTCCAAGGGGGACGTTTTCGTCCAATTTAGTCTCCTGTGGCTGAAAAAGTGTAAAGCAAACCCCATAAGAACTCTCTTATCTTCCGAATAAGTAAGGAACACCTTTTTATTACTTAGTTGGGGAGGTTCGAAAAAGGTTAAAATGCCACCTACCCAACGCTCCTTCAAAATCAACATATAGCTTGAGTTTAACGAGTGTGAAGGAAGGAAAGATCACTCGAAAAGATCCATTTGATTACGAGAAATGGGGCTTACAATAGTAAAATCGATGCTTTGTTGTTTAGGATTTAACAAGCATGATAAAGACATAAAGTAAACTCAAAATATTTTTCATGTTTAGGTCCAGAGCACAAAAAAGAGAAAACTAAGCTCATACCGGGTGCTCCTTTTCCGTAAGTTTAGTCCCTTAGGTCCGGAAAAGCGATAAACCTATGCCTGAGAATAATCTTCTCAATTCCGAAGAAAAGAGAGTGTTACTTTCTCATATTATTCCACATGGTCCAAGAAAGCTATAGCCTACCACCGATGTGGATTCCCATTCACATATTCTTAACGAGCCTGAACGGACAAGTTTACTCGGAAGTCAAGTCTATTTTGAGGAGTCAGACCTGGGCCTAAAGAAACTTCATATATTTCTTGTGAAGTTTTAACGAGTCTGAAAAATTCAACTCGCAACCTCCTTACTATTTTTAACAAGCTCAAAGGAGAGCAGAAAGAATGCTCTGAATGCGAGGAGATGAGCGTCATAGGCATGCAAAACTAGTTCTAAGCACAAGGAACAAACCTATGCATAATGCAAGGAAAGCAGGAAAGATAAGGACACTCGAGGAGCATCTCCTCTAGGTAAATGGTGTCAAGTTGCAAAGGAAAAATGATACAAGGATGAGCAACAATGAGAGCAAAGATGAGGCCTTATACAATGAGCTAAAAGCGTGGAAGCTAGCATCAAGCTCATAAGTGCGAGCAGGGTACATGCAAATGCGATTACAGCTTGAAAAAAAAGACAAGGCCAATGAACAGTTCTGAATCCAACTAAGAATTCTGTCTCCAAGAAACAACAACATCAGGATCATATTCAGAATAAAAGATCTGACATAGGTCACTTTGGCGGAAACACAGGTGACTTTTCTATCTTCTACAAAAGGGAAAGTCAAGTCAGTTTCGACCGAAGAAGATTCTATAGCACCAAGGCTTGAAGGTTTATAATCAGTAAGATCAAACTCAGAGCAAAAGAAAATATCAACAAAGGAGACAAAGTCTACAAGAACAAATTCAGTATCACAGGAGTTGAAAAATTCATAAGAAAAAAAAAACTCATCAGGATCACTGACTTGTTGCTCGAAGGAAGAATCCAAAAACTCAAAAATACCAACATAAGAAGATAGATCCATGGGAAGATCATGCTTACTAAGCAAATTAGGGTTAGACTTAGTCACAACTAAACTAACATCCAAGAGAAGGTCAGAATGAATCGAAGACTCTAGGAAGACTTCAATGAAAGGAAGGATATCATCCGAGATAGGATACATGTCTAAAAATTCAAATGGATTGACATAGTGGAGAGCGGGCTCCATAGTCTGTATAGGATGAATCACCTGGTCAACTATTGGGACCAAGTCCCGAGAAGGTAATCGTGAAAACAGAGGCTGCTTGTCAGTAGAAATTGAACGCAAAGGACATGAGGCCACATAGCTCACCTGTGGCGAGGTAGTGTCTATAGAAACAATGGGAATCAATAAAGGAAAGACCTGGTCTCTATTTGGGTCAGGAGATGGATCAATAAAATCCAACTGATCGATAGTGACAATTTCTTCGCCATGATTAAAGTACATCACACGAAATAATGTTGACACCACAACTTGCATGGCATAGACATAATCACGCTCGAGGAGCATATTGAAGTCTAAGGGGTCTTCTATCACCATGAAGTCAACTAATACGGTCTTCCCACCCAAAGTAACAGGTGTTTGAGCAAGAATTACCAAGTCTATAAGTGTTGCTCTATCAAATTCCAGTAATTGACTAGATGTTGACACAAGGCTGGGAGATCCCATGCCTCGCCAAGCACGAGTAGACAAGATACTAACTGAGGCTCCTTCATCAACAATACAATGAGCAATCGTGTATGGTTCAACTGTGACCTTTATCTCTAAAGGTGAATTATAAGGAAGGCACAACTCAACTAGGCTATCCCAATCAAAGGAAGCAATCCAAGATCTTGGTGGGGGTTGATCGGAAGCAAGTTCAGTACCCCCTTGTTTAGTAAGTTCTAAACAGGCAGTGAAGAAAATGTGACTATAAGACACTTCACTCTCCAAAGGAAGAGTGGGATTGATCGACAATGAAATCATATCAACTGCTTCATGAAAGTCACTCTCTGAAGGGAGAGTGGGATTGACCAAAGATGACATTGGTTCAATCACATAAGGATCACTCTCTGAAAGAAGAGTGGGGTGAACCAAAAATTGGACTGGTTCGACCACATGATCAACAAAAGGTTGAGTAGGTTGTTGAGAAACTATAGGTTGTTCAACAGAAGGAAATTCTTGAGTCTTGAACCACACTCTTCGCACCTCTATGATAGCAGGGCACTGGTGAGTAAGATGATATCCCTCACATAGCTTACAAGGGAACTTAAGTTTGCCTTTCATACGACCAATTTTCTCAACGGTGTCAACATGACTAGCAGTGGCCGACTGTTTTCTCTTAGCATGACCTACAAAGGCTGATATTTTTCCCCCAGCATGACCACCAGAGGCTGGGTGACTGGGTCCAACCTGACTAAGAGTGGTTGGTTGTTGAAAAAATTTAGGATGTTCAAAAACAAGATGACCATGAAATTAAACTCTTCGCACCTCCGCGATAGAAGGGAATTTATAAGTAAGGTGATCTCCCTCAGAAAACTTACAAGGAAACTTGTGATTGTGTTTTGAACGGGTAGTCTTTTCAACAATGTCAACATGACTTACAGTGGTTGATGGATTGTCTTCAGCATGAACCACAGAGGCTAAGAGACTTCCCCCAACATGACCTGCAGAGGCTGAGAGATTGGCTCCAACATGACTTGCAGAGGTTGAACGGGAACCACCAGCATGAACAACATAGGCTGAATGGCTAGGATCAACATGCTTTGCAGTATTTGAGTGTGTGTCCCCGACATGATCTTTTGAGGCTGGGTGGATGGATCCACTGGATGGTGAATATCAACTTGACTTGTAGTGGTTGAGTGCTTAATCCAACATGACCTGCAGAGGTTGGATGGGTGTGCCCAGTAGGAACCACAAAGGTTGGTTGGTGAGGTTCAACTTGACCTACAGAGGTTGAATAGGTGACCCCTTTCTTATGTGCCTTCTTCCTATTCCTCCTTATTTTAATCCTATTAGACTGTCAGTTACTAGTATCAATACTTTCACCGCATGAGGTAGAAGGAGGAGGAGAAATAACTACATGTGAAGGGGAAGTAGTGTTTTTATGCCCTTGATATAAGGAGCTTGAGTAGCATCAGGATCATTCAGGACAGTTGGAGTGGAAAACAACCACACCGGTATCCCTAGGGTGAATCCAAGTAGATTCAAGGTGGCCATCAAAGCAACACCAACATTCCCTGTGAGAGGAATAGTACAAGGAGTTCCCAGCATGGGGATCTCTTGGTTGGTGTTCAAAGGGGTGTTAGCCATAACTTCAAACAGGGAAACAAAGTCTGAGGTCAATAGGTAACCAACGGTACAAAGCACACACCTAAAGGCAAACTAAATACAGACAAACCACACATCACTCACTAAAAAATTCTTAAAGCCAAATAGACAAATAGGTATAAGATATGCTTTCCAGAAGGAAGCTGATAGACAGTTACTTGGAATCCCTATAGTTGTTCTTAGGCACAAGTGGAGGAATCACCCACCGCCCTCCCACACCTTCTATAGGGGTTACCTTCCAAGCCCGTCCAAGGTCAACCAGAAATATCCTTTCGATGTACCTGTGTATGAACCCTAGATGTCAAAAGAGACTAAAGGGTACAACAACTATACTGATAGTCACAAGCCTGGTTTGTATGCATGGGTAGTGTATCAAATCCCAAAACCTTGTCAACACCGGCACTGCACGGGGCCTAAAGGGTGGTATTGACAGAAGCCCCCAGATATACAAAAACCTTGGTCTACGCTTTGGCAAGGAATCTGAGGGTTATTTCCTCAGTCCAAGCCTCCACGCGGCCTCATCCTTAACTCCCATTTGAGAGGAGCTTCCCAGATATAATCAACATAGTAGTGGATTTACCTATTGATTAGCCAACTAGGTCTAAAATTGAACACTTGTGGAGAGTTGAAACTCCCTAATCCACAAGTCTAGCCTAAGCTAGTTGGTGTAGGAGCCTATAAAATAAAACTTACTAATAATTTTTAAGTTATATCGTTCATTTTAGAAGGTTGATTTTAGTCAGAGGAGAATGGCGTGAAACTTGTATGGTGTTTTGACTCAAAGTTGAAACAAAATGACTAAGAAAAGAGAAATTAAATTCAAAAAGAAAAAAAACTATTCTCTTTCTTTTCAAATAGAAACTTGAAAGCCACAAAAGAACAATTTCTTTTTATTTTTTCAAAAATAGTGATATGTAGTGTATTAAAGAAAAAACCCTAATCTACATGCATATTAAACAACTATATGTTATTTTTCTTTTTCTTTTATAAATGCAAAAGAAAAACTACCTACAAACAAAAGTATGCATATGACAAGAACAAAGCAAAAGGAACTTTGCTATACAACCACCAAACAGACTTTAGAATGCCCTAAAGTCAGTATACACCCTACTTGGAAGGAAGGCTTGCATAACAGACAAGTCAACTACTTAGGCATGGTGAATTTAACAAACAAAAGAAGGAAACAAACACCAACAAGCTTCTGAAATTAGACAAAGATCACAAACAAAGGATGACCAGAAGCATAAGCCAAAAATAATACCAAGCAAAGGGGGTAGGGGGGGATGAGCAAAGAGAAAATCCTAATGCTACAAAAGGACTTACCACATAGATAAAGAACACCCAAAAGGGATGACTCTAACTCCCTGGAGTCATGCACCTACAGAGGACCCCAAAAGACCTACCAAACAACCCACAACAGCAGAAAAAACCACAAAAATGAGGAAAAAACACTGTTTTAGGTGCACAAGCGAGTTTCCCTACTTATAGGTCACATGTCATACATGGGTTTATAGTATAGGAGGTCGCATGTACAAACTAGAAACAAGATTGTTCAGGCTGCAACTCGTGTATGGGTGGAAAAAAATCCCCAAAAAGGTCAAAAACTACCTTAAGAAGGCAGTGGAAGTGTACTATTAGACTTAGAAGGTGTTGCTAAGTGGCAAGAAGGACCTAAAACAATGAAAAAGAATTTAAGAAATACATAGAAACCCTAAAAAGACAAGGCTCTTGCCAGTATGGTCGCCAGTTCTGTTGTAAATGAAAGTTTCCTATGGCTAGGGTTTAAGAGGCCATCAATGTACTGGGGTTGAAAGAGAGATGCAAATGGTTCTACAAGTATATATAAGCAACTTTCAGATATTAGAGTGGTTCATACCTTGAAAAATGAAGGTTGATCCAAGTAGCCCTTCAATCTTCTTCTTGCTCCTCTTGCTCCTCTTGCTCCAAGAGACTTGCAAAATGAATGATACCTTCCTCAAACCAATATGACCACATGTAAAGAAATGATAATAAAATAAACATGAAATAATGATCTGACTAAAATCATCATATGATCATAAACAAAGATTCAATCATACATTGAACAATGATTTGGGAAGAAGAAGGACATCACATCTTTATTAATCTTGAAAACAAGTACAAACATACCTTCTCTTCAAGTTGGGCACTTCACGAAACCTTGATATGGTTCTGCTACTTCTCTTTTGCCAGGAACTCAACCTCCAAGCTCTGCAACACAAGGGGATGATAATTGGGGAAAAGGTGGGGGGAAAGAAAGTCTTGATTCCTCCAGCGTGACAATGAAAAAGTTCAAGTCTCCTCTCATGGACCTCCCTACCTCTATTTATATGCTTTATGAAGAGATAGGGTCGAAGACAAATTAGTTACAACTAAAGGAGTCAGTTGCATAACTAACCAAACTACCCAAACTTTGAAAAACGTATTTTTGAAATGAATACATGGGTTGCAGAGACATCAGTCGAGTGTTCATGGGATACACATAGGTTGCAATGCAAATACTTGTGTATGACACATGGGTTTGAATGCAAATAGTCGCATTTTCAAGGTATACATGAGTATTATATAGACAAGTCGTGTACAACACGTGGGTTTCCTTAAGACAACTCGTGTATGCATAAAAACTCTCATTTTTAGGGTACTTAACATGACCACATGTCTACATGACTGCCAGTGGCTGACGGTTTGTCTTTAGAATGAAGCACAGAAGCTGAGAGACTTCCCCCAACATGACCTGTAGAGGCTGAGAGACTGGGTCAAACATGACCTGTAGAGGTTGAATGGGCACCACTAGTATGAACAACATAGGCCGAATGGCTAGGATCAACATGCTTTGCAGCAGTTGAGTGTGTGTCCCTGGCATGAAATTCAGAGGCTGGGTGGATGGATCCAACATGACTTGCAAAGGTTGGATGGGGAGGTTCAACTTGAACATCAGAGGTTAAATGGGTTCCCTCAGCATGAACTCCAGAGGCTGAGTGACTGGATCCAACGTGACCTAGAAAGTTTGGAAGGATCCCACCAACATGATCAGCAGAGGCTGGATGGTGAATATCAACTTGACTTGCAGAGGTTGAGTGCTTAGATCCAACATGACCTATAGAGGTTGGATGGGTACCCCCAGCATGAACCACCGAGGCTGGGTGGTGAGGTTCAACTTGAATTGCAGAGGTTGAATGCATGCCCCCTTTCTTATGTGCCTTCTTCCTATTCCTCCTTCTTTTACTCCTTTTAGACTGTCAGTTACTAGTATTAGTACTTTCACCGCATGAGGTAGAAGGAGGAGGAGAATCAACTACAGCTGAAGGGGAAGTAGTTTTTTAATTCCCTTGATATGAGGAGCTTACTTGAGAAGAATAAGGAGCATCCAAGATAGTTGGAGTGGAAAAATACCACACCCGTAGCCCTAGGGTGAATCCAAGTAGATTCAAGGTCGCCATCAAAGGAACACCAACATTCCCCATGAGAGGAATAGTACAAGGAGTTCCTAGCATGGGGATCTCTTGGTTGGTATTCAAAGGGGTGTTAGCCATAACTTCAAACAAGGAGACAAATTCTGAGGTCGACAGGTAACCAACAATACCAAGCACACACCTGAAGGCAAACTAAGTACAAACAAACCACATATCACTCACTAAAAAATTTCTAAATCCAAATAGACAAACAGGTATAAGATATGCTTTCCAGAAGGAAGCTGATAAAAATTTACTTGGCATCCCTATAGATGTTCTTAGGCACAAGTGGAGGGATCACCCATTGCCCTCCCACACCTTATATAGGGGTTACCTTCCAAGCCTGTCCAAGGTCAACCAAAAATAGCCTTTCGATGTAACTGTGTATGAACCCTAGCTGTCAAAAGAGACTAAAGGCTACCACAACTATACTGACATTCTGGGGGGACAATCGCAAGCCTGGTTCATATGCATGGGCATGGTATAAAATCCTGAAACCCTGTCAACACCGGCACCGTATGAGGCCTAAAGGGTGGTATTGACAAAATTCCCTAGATGCACAAAACCTTGGTCTATGCTTTGGCAAGGAATCAGAGGGTTATTTCCTCAGTCAAAACCTCCACATGACCTCATGCTTAACTATTGTTTGAGAGGATCTTCCCAGATACAATCAACATAGAAGAGGATTTACCTATTGATTGGCCAACTACGTCTAAAATCAAACACTTGTGGAGAGTTGAAACTCCCTAATCCACAAGTCTAGCCTAAGCTAGTTGGTGTAAGAGCCTGTAAAATAAAACTTACTAATAATTTTTAAATTATATCGTTCATTTTAGAAGGTTGTTTTTAGTCAGAGGTGAATGGCGTGAAACTTGTATGGTGTTTTGACTCAAAGTTGAAACAAAATGACTAAGCAAATAAAAATGAAATGCAAAAAGAAAAAACTATTCTCTTTCTTTTCAAATAGAAACTTGAAAGCCACAAAAGAACAATTTCTTTTTATTTAAAAAAAAATAATGATATGTAGTGTATTAAAGACAAAACCCTAATCTACATGCATATTAAACAACTATATTTTGTTTTTGTTTTTCTTTTATAAATGCAAAAGAAAAACTACCTACAAACAAAAGTATGGAGATGACAAGAACAAAGCAAAAGGAACTCTGCTATATAACCACCAAACATAATCTAGAATGCCCTAAAGTCAGTACAAACCCTACTTGGAAGGAAGTCTTGCATAAGAGACAAGTCAACTACTTAGGCATGGTGAATTTAACAAACAAAAGAAGAAGGAAAAAAACACCAACAAGCTTCTGAACTCAGACAAAGATCACAACCAAAGACTGACCAGAAACATAAGCCAAAAATCATACCAAGAAAAGGGGGTGGGGGGATGACCAAAGATAAAAACCTAATTCTACAAAAGGACTTACCACATAGATAAAGAACACTCAAAATGGATGACACTAACTCCCAGGAGCCATGCACCTGCAGAGGACCCCAAAAGACCTACCAAACAACCCACAATAATAGAAAAAACACAAAAATGAGGGAAAAACACTATTTTAGGGGCACACAGGAGTTTCCATACTGATAGGTCATGTGTCATATGTGGTTTTATAATATAGCAAGTTGCATGTACAAACCAAACACGCGACTGTTCATTTTGCAACTCACGTATGGGTGAAAAAGTCCCCAAGAAGGTCAAAAATTGTCTTAGGAAGGCAGGGGAAGTGTACTATCAGAATTAGAAGGTGTTCCTAAGTGGCAAGAAGGACTTGAAACAATGCAAAATACTAAAAGAAAGAACAAGAAACCCCAAATAGACAAGGTCCTCCTACCCCCGTATGGTCACCAGTTCTGTTGTAAAGGAAAGTTTCCTATGGCTAGGGTTTAAGAGGCCATCAACGTACTGGGGTTGAAAGAGAGATGAAAATGGTTCTGCAAGTATATATAAGAAATTTTTAGAGATTAGAATGGTTCATACCTTGAAAAATGAAGGTTGATCCAAGCAACCTTTCAATCTTCTTCTCACTCTTCTTTCCCCAAGAGACCTGCAAAACAAATTATACCTTCCTCAAACCAATATGACCACATGTAAAGAAATGATAATCAAATAAACATGAAATAATGATTCGACTAACATCATCATATGATTATAAACAAAGATTCAATCATACATTGAAAAATGATTTTTGAAGAAGAAGGAAATCACATCTTTATTAATATTGAAAACAAGTACAAATATACGTTCTCTTTAAGTTGGGCACTTCACGAAACCTTGATCTAGTTCAGTTGCTTCTTTTCTCCCAGAACTTAGCCTCCCTGCTCTGTAACAGAAGGGGATGATCACTAGGGAAAATGTGGGAGGAAAGAGAGTCCCAATTCCTCTAGCGTGACAATGCAAAAGTTCAAGTCTCCTCTCATGGACCTCCCTACCTCTATTTATATGCTTTATGAAGAGATAGAGTCGAAGACAAATTAGTTACAACTGAAGGATTCAGTTGCATAACTAACCAAACTACCCAAACTTGGAAAAACATATTTTGACATGAATACGTGGGTTGCAGAGACATCAGTCACATGTTCAGGGGATACATGTGGGTTGCAATGCAAATACTCATGTATGACACATGGGTTTCAATGCAAATACTCACATTTTTAGGGTATACGTGAGTATTATATAGACAAGTCGCATACAACATGCGGGTTTCCTTAAGGCAAATCGAATATTCATAAAATCTCACTTTTAGGGTACTTCTGTGAATTTTCATACTTTGATGTCTTTTGAAAAGTTTTAGATAAAGTTAAATACCTTTCCAACGGTGTAGAGAATAGGTAAAATAGAGTTACAGAACTTTAGATATGGGTCCTCCAAGTTAGGTGTTTTTTCAGTGACTTTCATGAAGTGTCGACATGCGACGAAATCATGGGAAAGTGGTTACAGGAAGAGATGTCTCATTTTGAGCTATAACATATGCCCCCTAATGTATGAGGTTAGAGGGGAAGACAATAGCCGAAATATATTATAAAGGAAAAAACTAAGTATGGAGAGAGAAGAGAATCCAAGATCAAAAGGCTCGAACAAAGGTACCAGAAAGAGAGATAAATGTCAGAAAAAACTAATCTCTGGGACATACAAGTCCATATACAAGTCATTGCCATAAAGATACAGGAAGATCCAACATATGTATAAGTGATGAAACTATCATGGTCGCTCAATATGAAAAAGGGCACCATATAAAATCTAAAGGACTCATGGCCACAAATGAACAAGGTGGATCCATGCTCAATAATCGATCATAGCCAAAAAACTAAAGTGGATCTATGTCTCAGTGAAATGTCATATGAAGTGTGGCAAGGTATTGCACAACTTGGGAAATAGAAAAATGATGATGCTACTGTTGGCCCAAGGTCTTCAATCCAAACCGCCCAAAAAGGTACGAATCCTAACCATGTGAATAAAGGAGCTAAAGTCGACCATGGAGGAAGCTGTTTGATTACTGATCAATAATGAGAACTGTTAACAAACACGAAGAAAACCACCATTAATGAAAATGGTCCCCAAGGTACCTAGTACATTATAACAAGTGTGAATACAAGGACATGAAGTCGAACACTTGAAGAATCAATCAAGTAGGATACATTAAGGTATTCCCACTACCCAATAGCAAGGGAAATTTCCACTGATGACTGCAATACCCAAGGTACTGTCATAAAACTATAAATCTCATTCCCAAAGCAAGAGGTGTTGTAGTAGATAAGAAGTGATATGTTGGAAGGAAGGCATTAAGGCATCCTTCATCATCCAACATGGGGTAAGTCAAAGACTAATTGGATCTGGAACTTGTACAGAATTTCACGACAAGGATCACCGAAGAGATTATGTAATGAAATGATACCAGGGAATGGCTAACACAAAAGGTCAAGGAAACTGCCGAATGGCTGACAAAGGTTTAATCCTTGAATAGTGAGCGCAACACAAAAGTGACTTAGGAAGCTTTTGACACAAAAATACCAACGAAAAAAACGTGCAATGTAGGAGACATTGACAGATTCCCCATATAATTGGAAAAGAAACCAACCGGAGGAGTAAGAAACTATGAATCGAGATAAGGTCAAAATACTAGGACCCAAGTATTAATAGACTCAAAACTAGTGCTTTGTTCAAGGAAACAAGAATTGTTTCCATGATGTAAAATACATGTGAATAAATTTCCCTTCCCTCTTTCTTGTAAAGGTTTAACGAGTTGTTGGGGCCTGGAAATTTGCAGGCGGCAACAGTAAAGGATTCTCCCCAATCAACGTTCCCAACTAGCCCATTGACTGTTTGGTACAGGGAATCCGTCCGATTTGTGGTCCGGCTACCGTAGGTCAAAGTAACAAAACAAAGGTTTTACCAGTTGCGGCCCGGTCCACCGTGAATTTGGTATTTTTGACTTAATGTATGATATGCAAGTGCCTAACTAACAATGCAGGGTGCTAAAGATGCAAGGAATAGTCACAATGTGATGCGCAGGTTCTTAACTCTCGTCTTAAGGTTCACAAGCACCCAAAACACATACAACACAAAATTTAAACTAACTACCTAAACTATCCCTAGGGAGCGGAGTTATCATTTATTGGTGAGTAATACATTTTGTACGTGCATTATGAAGAGTTACAAATAGCTGATACTTCATTCAAGACACATGAACAATTAAAAATATTTAAACGACCAGATAGCCGATCATTTTATGAACAGAACAACATTTATTACTCACAGTGGAAGACATCCCAAAAGATACTGAAGAACATTCAACAAGAACATAGGTTCAGGAAGTTAAATACTCTCACAGTAAATGAAACACAGCTGAAAACAAAATAGTTCTCCTTCAACATTATTCATTTAGTTGCCTTGATACATTCCACATTTCGCTCTCTCCAATAGGCAAAAGTTGCACTTTTTGACTGTAAAATGAAGTAGTTCCTCTTACAAGCAAAAGAGTTTACAAATATTTCCGAGAAAAAGACCCCTCTCCATCCTATCTTTACAATATTTAAACTATTTTCGCAAATCGTTTGGGCTGCATCCCAACGTGTCACTTTCCAGTCTCTCGAACGTTTTCTATTCCTCATCAGGCTGCTAACGTTTTATCTTCTCTTCGTATGTTCGAGATTAGTTTAATAACTGACAGTCCTTTCAGATCTGAATTTTTTGTTGCCTTCGATCTTGTCTTTTCCTTCTCTGTCTTCTTTACGACCTGGCTGGCTTTGAATTGATCATGCTACGCCTTCACACCGTGGGCGCCATAAGAGTCCACTGAAGTTCACCTGCAATCAATTACTGGCACCACTTGTTGAAATGGGATTTTAAACATTAAAATTATCTGCCCAGAATGGTAAATCCACAAGAAAATAGCCAGGGGCATCTGGACAGAGTCTCGATTAAGCTTTGGGTGGGAAAGTTATAAATCGGCAGTCAGCAAGCTTTGGCATCGGACGCGTAAAGACTTTCTTGGCCGCAACGGCGGAAAAGAAAGGCACTAACGAGACGCGAAACGCGGGCTGGAGAGAACCTAAATCGGCAATCGGGCATCTTTACATTTCGGAGGATAAAGGACTATCTTAGCCGCAACGGTGGACAAGAGAAGGCTAAAGACACTCGACACAGACGGGAAACACTTCAATCAGAAATCGGCATGGTTTGGACATCGGAAGTCAAATGGGTTTCCTAGCCGCAACAGCGGAAGGCGGATAAAGATCAATGCGCGTCGGCAGTCGGAGCAATTTACACTTCGGACTTCAAAAATGCTTTGGCAGCCGCAATAGTGGAAGGGAGAAAGATTGGAGTTTCCAATTCAATCATAAAAAGACACTCGATTCAAGAAAACTTGAGGGTTTTACACAGTTTAAGGATCAGCAACAGCTAAAGTCGTTCTTCCTGCGAAATGGCGGACTTAAAGGACAAAGGTTTGACTTCTCCAAATTCACAACCGCGACCCAACACGAAAATCAAACACAAACGAATTCGGAAAACAATCCGCAATCTAATATTCAGAATCAACCAAAGTTAAAGCAAGACAGCATGATATCAAAACAACTTTAAATGATAAGGAGGGGCCCAAAATTTAAGAAACTTTGGGAGATTTGTTGCAGCTGCAACAAATGGCGATTACCTGGAGAACCTAGATCTCTGAGCGATTAATCTTTGAGTGACAGACTGTTTAACAGCAAAATCATCATATTGAATTCTTCCAGTAATCTGGATTTCTCAAATGACCAAAGTGTGTACCCTTAATCATTAACGACAGTCCAATTAGGGAGAGTGGAAACTAGAATCGTTAAGTCTAGATAACTATGATGAGGCCAGAGGATGAATTTTATCATTACCTTTGTCTTTAGGTGGCTAATAGCTTTGGACACCACAGGATTGTAGCATATGATAAACAGAAATATTCATTTGTTCCTCATTCCCATGCCATTTTTAACACTTTTTCTTATGCTTTTGGACTTTTGTCCCTTTTCATATGAGTTTGCTTACATGCCTTGTATTACTGAATTTTATCTCAGGATCCTCTATCCCATAGTGTCCTTTTGTGTGAGTGGTGAACTTCAAGTTTAAGCTCACGGACGGAGAGGATATTTCGGCAATTAAGTACTTATGATTCAGCATCTGCTTTGACGTACGATGCTTTTCATAGGAGTTCTTTGCTCCTTACCTGCCTTTTGGGAATTCGTTTCTTGGCATGGGATCATTTATATATAATATACTGTTCACTTTGCTTCTTTCCATGGGTCCTCTGTTGTTGTCCCCTAGACATTTTAAGTGTGACGTGGATGGAGCCTCAACATAGTATTCCGGACTCTTTGAATCCGGTTTATTTGACAGGATTAAGCAGGACTTCAATGCACACAGAACTATTCGAGAAAACTGCTCAACTGGAAGAAGTTCTTTCATATAAATAGCAACACACAGTCTGATACCCAAATGTTCATCAAACCCATAAATTTTGGATATATCCCATACAACCACAGGTTTACTCCCTTTATTGAAATCAACAAAACAAGCTAGAAAACAAGACTCAAAAGACATCCAGACTAATTATTTATATACAAGACAGAAGCAAACAAGTAGATTTAGGAAAAATAAGGCTTGAGAACCAAACCATTTATTGGTAGGTTCTCCTCCCACCCTTGCAGATCTTGCAACTTGTAGGTAGAAGGACCAAGCTTGGCCGCAATCTGAAAAGGGCCTACCCACAACTGCTGGAATTTGGTATGCTTTCCTTTCTCATCATGGGGGTGGTCCCATTTGAGAACTAAGTCTCCCAATTCAAAGTCTTTTGTCCCAGCTTTATGCCTGTCAAACCATCTCTTAATTGACTCTTGTTGTTGCTTAAAGCGTTCTTTGGCTTTAGACCTAGCCTCCTTTTCTTTCAGGAGATTGTATATTCTTATTTGTAAAACTTCATCATCCGACCCCCTAGACTCTTGAGCTAGTATGGAAGATGGCAACATGATATTGGGAGGAAGGATGGATTCTTTACCATAGACCAGGGTCTAAGGAGACACTCCAATTGTGGACTTGGGGGTGACTCTATCAGCCCAAAGGGCATTTGGTAATGCTGAGTGCCAGCTCCTCTGGTTTTCTACCATAGTCTTTTTTAAAATTCTAATAAAATTTTTGTTAGAGGATTCAGCCAGGCCATTTCCTTGTGGATAGTAATTAGCAGAATAATGCAATTTTATCCCATTATCATGAGCAAAAGCAGTCAATTTAATTGATGAAAAATACTTGGCATTATAAAAAACTAACGAAACTGGAACTCCAAACCTGGTCATGATGTGGTCTTGTATGAAACTGATGACTTTGTCTTCATTTATCTTGCGCAGCGGAATAGCTTCGACCTAGCGAGTGAAATAATCAGTCGCAGTAAGAATGTACTTGTGCTGAAGGGAGGAATTTGGTTTTATTTCTCCAATAATATCTAGCCCCCATTGCTCAAATGGTTCAGTGATCATCACAGGCTTTAGCGGTGCTGCTGCTTAAGGCTGTCTCCGACCACATCTTTGGCAAATATCACATTTCCTGACATGTGCATGTGCATTCTTGAAGAGTGTAGGCCAATAGTAACCGGCTCTGAGGATCTTATGGGCTGTAGTGTCTCCTGAATAATGTCCCCCAGCAGGACCGTCATGTAATTTTGACATTACTTTCTTCACATCTTCTTTTTCTAGACATCTGAGGAGAACCCTGTCATAATTCTTTCTAAACAATACCCCTTCCACAATTTGATAAGATGCTGATTTAAGACGTAGCGCTCTTCTTTGCTTGGAATTCCAATGTTCAGGTAACAGACCTGCCTGCAAGTAATGCACCAGGTCTCTATACCAAGATTCGGGAGATGTAAACAAAGGACATACATCCATTACATGTAATTCAGCCTCATCCTCCCATGCTTGCTCTTCATTGTTCCCACTTTCAGTCATAAGCTTGCACAATCCTTGTCCTTTCACTATAGAGGCTGGTTTGAATTCAAGATTATATTCTTGAAGAGCCGTTTCCCAGTTGCCCCTTCTTTCTCCTAACTCTTTCTGTATGAGAAGGGATCTTACAGCTGGGTATGGGACTATCACTTTGGTTTGATTTTTTAATATATAAGGCCTGAATTGATTCACTGCCTTAAACACTGCGTAAGCTTGCTTGTCAATGGCTAGGTAGTTTAATTAAGCTCCCTGTAGACTAGTACTCATAAAGGATATTGGGAATTCATCCCCCCCTTCTTCCTTTTGGGTGAGCATAGCTGCCAGTGAATCATCGGATGCGAATGTATACAGAATAAAGTCTTTATCAAAGTCTGGGCTTTTCAGAGAGGGCGCATGTGCAACAGTCGTCTTGATTTTACTGAAAGCATTCTTTTCAATTTCAGTCCACTTAAATTTCGCATTTTGTTTCACCATCTGCTGCAGTGGCTTAACAATCTGAGCAAAATCAGGGACAAATCTTCGCACGAAGTTTATAGTTCCCATAAAAGACTGCATCCCTTTCTTATTGTGGGGAAAGGGGATTTGTTCAATGGCCTTGATTCTTTCTGGATCTATAGAGATTCCTTGCTTTGAAACTATGTGGCCCAACAATTTTCCTTCCGTGACAGTGAATACACATTTCTTAGGATTGAGTGAAATGCCATACTTACGACAGCGTTCGAAAATTTGCCTCAAGTGAAATGCATGTTCTCCCCTTCTCTTCGAGAATATTGTAATATCATCAAGGTATACTACAGCGCTTCGGCTAATCATCCCGCGGAAATCTATGTCCATAACCCTCTGAAATGTTGCCCCAACATTTATAAGCCCAAAGGGCATCCTTCTGTAGGCAAAGGTTCCCCACTTGGTTCTAAACGTTGTCTTTAATATGTCCTCTTCAGCTACCAATACTTGATTGTATCCAGAGAAACTGTCTAATAATGAAAATAATTCAGAACCAGAAACCATTTGTAGCAGCTGCTCCATGGGTGGCACAGGATATTTATCTTTATCTAATGCACGGTTTAAGTTCCTGAAATCCACGCAGAGCCTGATCTCTCCAGACTTTTTCCTTACTGGTACCAGATTTGATACCCACTCAGAGTGTCTGACTTTGAAGATGATTCTTGCGTCCAGTAACTTCTTCACTTCACTTTGAATCAATGGTTCCAATTTCGGATGCATTTTCCTCAAAGGTTGCTAATATGGCTTGACGCCTGCTTTAATGGGGACGACGTGCTTGATGATGTCGGTGTCATATGTTTTCAAGTCCTCATACGTCCATGCGAAAACATCTTTATATTGTTTAAATAGACTGATGAATTTATCTCTTTCTGTTGGCGAACATCATTTGCCGAGATTCACAAACTTAGGGGTCGTTTCAGTCCCCAAATTTATCAGCTCGAACTATAGCGATGAGCTATGTGTCTTTACGTTGGGTGGTCTTCTGGATTTTTCATTTAAATCGAACATTTTTTCCAACGTTCTGACTCCTTTAGGAATGAAATTATCGTATTTCATCTCAGCCTGATGCTCTTCATCGTCTATGATCGCTTATTTAAACACCTCATCGTTCGTTAAACATTCTATGATCTGCTGGTCATCATCGAACACTCTTAGGTTCGTAATCATATCAGGTACAGAGGGCCTGAAAAGCAGTTCAACAGAACATCGATTATTAGTGGGTACGAGTCTAGCGGCTGATGTGGCCAATAGATCAGCAGCTGCGTTTTTTATTCTTGGAATTGAAATAATGTTAAATGCATTAAAATATTTCAGCAAATCCCATACCTCATTCTGGTAAGCTTTTAAGTGGGGAGAGATACAATGTATCTAATTCCAAATTTGTTTTACAATAATTTCAGAATCCCCAAAAACTTTTAGATTACTTACCTTTAATTCAATTGCCTTCTTTAGTCCCTGCACCAGTGCTTCGTACTCAGCTGTGTTATTAGTACACTCAAACTCTAATCTACATGAAAGGAAATGTTTACTCTTCTGTGGGTCAATCAGGACACATACAGCCCCTGACCCTTCTAATGTCTTAGAGCCATCAAAAAATAAAATCCAAAAATCATTAACTACTGGAAATGGATCTACTCCTACTGCTAAGTCTACTATTTTACAGTCAATCTCATTAGCCTGTGAGAATTGAAGGAGATCAGGCTGGGTATCAGATGTGTTGCTGGCTTCTTTGGCTTGGTAATTACCTGGTTCCAACTCAATAAAATAGTTTCCCAATACAGAATCCACTGGTACGTTCTTCTCCTCCAGTTGAGTAACATTGTACTTCATGTGAGGCTCTCTTAAAATCTTGATCTGATTCGGACTTCCTTTGTATGGAAACCACAGGTGCGACCAATCTGAGCTGAAATATCCATTTAATTTGGCTGACCAATCTTTGCTTAGGATGAGACCGTAAGCATCTGGTATATCATCCACCACGATGTTAATAACTTGGCACAATTTGTCATTAGATGCCAGAAGGACTAGGACATCTTCTAGCTCACCAATAACCTTCACATCCGTTCTGTCCAATTGAACCACCCTCCACGTGGATGACTTAGGCTACCCATTGATCTTTTTACAGACTGATATGGGCATAACATTTACTAACGCCCCTGAGTCTACCAAGAAGTTATGTACATTATGATTGAAAATTTCAAATGTGAGGAGGAAAGGTGGATGTTTGCTTTTAGACTTACCTTCAACGCTGGTTTCTCCAATTTCTTCCTCTTCCTGAGGTTGGTTACTCACGGGCAACTTCTCATCCGATGTTTCCAGCGTCTTCAACAGTCATTCCTTTTGCTGAGGCACTTTACACATTTCGAATAGTGGAACATTCGCTTTTATCTTCTTTAAATCTTCCACAATGTCATAATCCATCGGCTGCTCAATGGGATGGGGTTTTCCAGCAATTTCTTCACTGGGGTTGGCCTGCGCGTTACTCTGCCTAGGATCTTGGCTGGTGACAGTGCACTCTGGAATTTTATTAGCCAATGATTTGTCTTGAAATCTCTTCTTAACATTTCTCTGCAGCCTCTTAATCTTTGGGAGTATAAGACTGTCTTCCCTAACCGTCCCTTGGCTCCTCGTGGCTACGTTGGTTTCCATAACGCCTTTACACCCCTGAGTCCTTTCTTCTTCAGCATCAAATAGTGAGACAGAATTCCATAAAGCCAAGGTTTCTTCTCCATGTTCCTCAGTAGACGTGGAAGCATAATTTTCTTTCCTTTCCTCATTTCCCTCTTCTATCAATCTAGAATCTAACAGCTGATTCATGACCAACGTCATCGAATTTATCCACTGCGGACAATTTTTCTCAGAGTGTGGCTGTTGGTGGAACATGCAAAAATTATCCAAGCCTACCTCTGTTAAATTCATAGATGTAGTATTGTGCGGAGGAGGTTGAGACTGGTGGTTATCTTCTCTTTTCTTATAATATGGCTTGTAAAACTTCTGTGCTTCCTTTTCTTTCTCCATATCTATGATTTTGTTGGAAAGCTTCTGCATCATTTTGGCCATATTTTCCAAATCTGGAGACTTTTCTTCCTTAGGCTTGGTGAATAATAAGGTTTTTCTTCCTGTACCTTTCTCTCCAGACTGTTCTGGATAGTCTTCAATGCTCTCTCTTTTAGCTTCCACCACTTCTGCCTCTTCATAGGTTTCTGTCAGAGTAGGCTTGGCCCTACCTTTAGCAAACATGGCCAAATCAGGGCCTAAGGTTGAAGTATAGTATTCAATAAGAACTTTGTCTGAAGGCTTGTCTGTTTCAGAGAAGTTCTTTAGATATGCTGCAAACCTTTGCGTGAAACTGTGCACTTTTTCTTTTCTTTCTTTCTTCAACGTGCACAGCCCCTTCATGAGAGCTGCATAAGTTTTCTGAGTTGCATACTTACTTCTGAACATTCTTTCGAAGGTATCCCAATCAGGGATAGAGTTAGCAGGCAATCCAAAGTACCATGAGTTTGCAGCTCCTTTGAGGGTATGTGGGAACAGTCTGCATACCACGTCTTCATGTTCCCCGGCCCTTAATCCCTCAATTTCTAAGTAAAAGCTTTGTAGGTGATCATCTACCAGTATTTTCTCATTGGGATCAAACTTGGGAAACATCTTGTCAAAGGCTTGAGGTAGTTCATGTAAAGGAGGTGTAAGGTTTAATGGTGATCTGGCTCTCCATGCAGGAGGTGGATTAGGTGGTGGATTAGCATTTACTCCTGCCATGAGTCTGGGTGGGGAGTGAGGAGGTGAACCAATTGGAGTATGAGCAGGAGAACTGTGAGGGGTTTCTGGGCCTTCTTGATTCAAAGGTAGTACAACCTCTTGTAAAGTAGATTCTACAAGCTCTTCCCAGTCTCCCACCAACACTGAGTCTTCTGTTACAGGACGATCTTTCCTTTTATAATCTCTTTTGGGCAATTCAGGGATGATTGGCAATCCTCCAATCTTCTTTACATATGCCCTGGTATGCCTTCTCAGATCATTAACAATTTCATTACTGATAGAATATATATGTTCTCTTTCTTCTGGAATTGGATTACGGAACCCACTACTTTCAGAACTGTTACCGGTGGAATATTCTCGAGAAAACGGGTTTCCTCGGCCAGCCATGCACTGGAGGCCCTCCTTCTAGCACCAAAAACTATTGGGGCCTGGAAATTCACAGGCGGAAACAGTAAAGGATTCTCCCCAATCAATGTTACCAACTAGCCCGTTGACTGTTTGGTACAGGGAATCCGTCTGGTTTGCGGTCCGGCTACCGTAGGTCAAAGTAACAAAACAAAGGGTTTACCGGTTGCGGCCCGGTCCATCGTGAATTTGGTATTTTTGACTTAATGTATGATATGTAAGTGCCTAACTAACAATGCAGGGTTCCAAATATGCAAGGAACAGTCACAATGTGATGCACAGGTTCTTACCTCTCGTCTTAAGGTTCACAAGCACCCAAAACACATACAACACAAAATTTAAACTAACTACCTAAACTATCCCTAGGGAGCGGAGTTATCATTTATTGGTGAGTAATACATTTTGTACGTGCATTATGAAGAGTTACAGATAGCTGATACTTCATTCAAGACACATGAACAATTAAATATATTTAAACGACCAGATAGCCGATCATTTTATGAACAAAACAACATTTATTACTCACAGTGGAAGACATCCCAAAAGATACTGAAGAACATTCAACAAGAACATAGGTTCAGGAAGTTAAATACTCTCACAGTAAATGAAACACAGCTGAAAACTAAATAGTTCCCCTTCAACATTATTCATTTAGTTTCCTTGATACATTCCACATTTCACTCTCTCCAGCAGGAAAAAGTTGCACTTTCTGACTGTAAAACGAAGTAGTTCCTCTTACAAGCAAAAGAGTTTACAAATATTTCCAGGAAAAATCCCCCTCTCCATCCTATCTTTACAATATTTAAACTATTTTCGCAAATCGTTTGGGCTGCATCCCAACGTGTCACTTTCCAGTCTCTCGAACGTTTTCTATTCCTCATCAGGCTGCTAACGTTTTATCTTCTCTTCGTATGTTCGAGATTAGTTTAATAACTGACGGTCCTTTCAGATCTAAATTTTTTGTTGCCTTCGATCTTGTATTTTCCTTCTCTATCTTCTTTATGACCTGGCCGGCTTTGACTTGATCATGCTACGCCTTCACACCGTGGGTGCCACAAGAGTCCACCGAAGTTCACCTGCAATCAATTACTGGCATCACTTGTTGAAATGGGATTTTAAACATTAAAATTTTTTGCCCGGAATGGTAAATCCACAAGAAAATAGCCAGGTGCATCCGGACAGAGTCTCGATTAAGCTTTGGGTGGGAAAGTTATAAATCGGCAGTTGGCAAGCTTTGGCATCGGACGCGGAAATACTTTCCTGGCCGCAACGGCGGAAAAGAAAGGCACTAACGAGACTCGAAACGCGGGCTGGAGAGAACCTAAATCGGAAATCGGGCGTCTTTACATTTCGGAGGCTAAAGGAATATCCTAGCCGCAACGGCGGACAAGAGAAGGCTAAAGACACTCGACGCAGGTGGGAAACACTTCAATCGAAAATTGGCACGATTTGGACATTGGAAGTCAAATGGGTTTCCTAGCTGCAACAGCAGAAGGAGAATAAAGATCAATGCGCGTCGGCAGTCGGAGCAATTTACACTTCGGACTTCAAAAACGCTTTGGCAGCCGCAACAACGGAAGGGAGAAAGATTGGAGTTTCTGATTCAATCATAAAAAGAAACCCGATTCAAGAAAACTTGAGTGTTTTACACAGTTTAAGGATCAGCACTAGCTAAAGTCGTTCTTCCTGCGAAATGGCGGACTTAAAGGACAAAGGTTTGACTTCTCCAAATTCACAACCGTGACCCAACACGAAAATCAAACACAAACGACTTCGGAAAACAAGCCACAATCTAATATTCAGAATCAACCAAAGTTAAAGCAAGACAGCATGATATCAAAACAACTTTAAATGATAAGGAGGGGCCCAAAATTTAAGAAACTTTGGGAGATTTGTTGCAGCTGCAACACGAGTCCAAGAAAACAAACTCGGGACCTTCTTCATTTTTTGCAAGCTCAAAGAAAAGACAGAAGAATGCTTGATAAAGAACTTATTCGTGGATTTTATGATCCCGAATTAGTGAATGATCGACGGTATATTCATAGTTTAGAGAGTATGAAAACTCCAAAGAAGACTCCAGGGGGGACTTTTTGTCCAATTTAGTCTCCTTAGGCCCGAAAAGTATAAAACAAACCATAGAAGAACTCTCTTAGCTTCCGAAGAAGTAAAGCGCACCTTTTTTATACTTAGTTGGGGAGGTCCGAAAAAGGTTAAATTACCACCTACCCAACACTCATTCAAAAGCAACATATAGCCTGAGTTTAACAAGTGTGAAGGAAGGAAAGATCACTCGAAAATATCCATTAGATTAGGATAAATGGGGCTTACAACAATAAACCCAATGCTTTGTTCTTTAGGATTTAACGATCATGACAAAGAAATAAAGTACACTTAGAATATTTTTCATGTTTAGGTCCAGAGCATGAAAAAGATAAAACTAAGCTCATACCGGGTGACCCTTTTCCATAAGTTTAGTCCCTTAGGTCTGGAAAAGCAATAAACCTATGCCTGAGAATACTCTTCTCAATTCTGAAGAAAAGAGAGTGTTCCTTTCTTGTATTATTCCACATGGTCTGAGAAAGAGATAACCTACCACCAATGTGGATGCCCATTCACATATTCTTAACTATCCTGAACGAACAAGTTTACTTGGTAGTCAAGTCTATTTTTAGGAGTCAAACCTGGGCCTAAAGAAGCTCCATATCTTTCCTGTGAAGTTTTAACGAGTCCGAAAAATTCAACTCATGACCTCCTTACTATTTTTAACAAGCTCAAAGGAGAGCAGACAGAATGATCTAAATGCGAGGAGACGAGCGTCATAGGCAGGAAAAACTAGTTCCAAGCGCAAGGAACAAACCTATGCATAATGCAAGGAAAGCATGCAAGATAAGGACACTCGATGAGCATCTCCTCCAGGAAAAGGGTGTCAAGTTGCAAAGGAAAAATGATACAAGGCTGAGCGATGATGAGAGAAAAGATGAGGGCTTATACAATGAGCTAAAAGCGTGGAAGCTGGCATCAGGCTCATAAACGCAAGAAAGGTACATGCAAATGTAGTTAAAGCTTGAACAATAAGACAAGGCCAGTAAACAATTGTGAATCCAACTAAGAATCCTATCTCCAAGAAACAACAACATCGGGATCATATTCAGAAGAAAATATCTGATACATGTCACTTTGGCAGAAACACATGTGAATTTTCTATCTTCTACAAAAGGGAAAGTCAAGGCAGAATCGAATGAAGAAGATTCTATAGCACCAAGGCTCGAAGGTTTATAATCAGTAAGATCAGCCTCACAAGAAAAGAAAATATCAACAAAGGATATAGAATTTGTAGGAACAAACTCAGTATCACAGGAGTTGAAAAATTCATAAGAAAAATCAAACTTGTCAGGATCACTGACTTGTTGTTCAAAGGAAGAATCCAACAACTCAAAAATACCAACATAAGAATACCAATCCATGGGAAGATCATGCTTACTAAGAAAATTAGGGTTAGACTTAGTCAGAACTGAACCAACATCCAAAAAAAGGTCAGTCTGTATCAAAGACTCTAGGAAGACTTCAATCAAAGGAAGGAGATCATCCGAGATAGGATACATGTCTAAAATTTCAAATGGGTCGACATAGTGGAGAGCAGGCTCTGTATTCTATATAGGATGAATCACCTGGTCAACTGCTGGGACCAAGTCCTGAGAAGGTAAGCGTGAAAACAGAGGCTACTTCTCAGTAGAAATTGAACGCAAAGGACATGAGGCCACATAGCTCACCCATGGCGGGGTAGTGTCTATAGAAACACTGGAATCAATAAAGGAAAGACCTGGTCTCTAGTTGGGTCAAGAGATGGATCAATAAAATCCAACTGATCGATAGTGACAATTTATTCCCCATGATTAAAGTACATCACACTAAAGAATGTTGACACCAAAGCTTGCATGGCATAGACATAATCATTCCTGAGGAGCATATTGAAGTTCAAGGGGTCTTCTATCACCATGAAGTCAACTAAGATGGTCTTCCCACCCAAAGTAACAGGTGTTTGAGAAATAATTCCCAAGTCTATACTAGTTCTTCTATCAAATTCTAGTAACTGACTAGATGTCGACACAAGGCTAGGAGATCCCATGCCTCATGAAGCACGAGCAGTAAATATACTAATTGAGGCTCCTTCATCACCAATACAATGAGCAATTGTGTATGGTTCAACTTTGACCTTTATCTGGAAAGGTGCATTAGAAGAAATGCGCGGCTCAACTAGGATATCCTGATCAAAGGAAGCAAGCCGAGTGCTTGGTTGGTGTTGATCCGAAGTGATTTTAGTGCCCCCTTGTTCAGTAAGTTCTGAACTGGCAGTGAAGAAAATGTGACTAGCAGACACTTCACTCTCCAAAGGAAGAGTGGGATTGATCGAAAATGAAATCGATTCAACTACTTCATGAAATTCATTCTCCGAAGGGAAAGTGGGATTCACCAAAGATGACATTGGTTCAATCACATAAGGATCACTCTCTGAAAGAAGAGTGGGGTGAACCAAAGACTAGACTGGTTCGACCACTTGATCAACCAAAGGTTGATTAGGTTGTTGAGAAACTATAGGTTGTTCAGGAGAAGGAAATTATTGAGCCTCGAACCACACTTTGCGATAACAGGGCACTGGTGAGTAAGATGATCTCCCTTGCATAACTTACAGGGGAACTTAAGTTTTCCTTTCATACAACCAGTTTTCTCAAGGGTGTCAGCATGACTAGTAGTGGCCAACTAATTTCTCTTAGCATGACCTACAGAGGCTGAGATTTCCCCCCCATCCTGACCACCAAAGGCTGGGTGAGTGGGTCCAACCTGACTAAGAGAGGCTGGTTGTTGAAAAAATTAAGGATGTTCAAAAATTGGATGACCATGAAACCAAAATCTTCACACCTCCGCAATAGAAGGGAATTTATAAGTAAGTTGGTCTCCATCACAAAGCTTACAAGGAAACTTGGGCTTGTGTTTTGAATGGGTAGTCTTTTCAATGGTGTCAACATGACTTGCAGTGGCTGACGAATTGTCTTCAGTATGAACCAAAGAGGCTGAGAGACTTCCTCCATCATGTTCTATAGAGGCTGAGAGACTGGGTCCAACATGACCTGCAGAGGTTGAACGGGCACTACCAGCATGAACAATAGAGGTTGAATGGCTAGGATAAACATGCTTTGCAGCAGTTGAGTGTGTGTCCACGGCATGAAATTCAGAGGCTAGGTGGATGGATCCAACATGAATTGCAAAGGTTGGATTGGGAGGTTCAAATTGAACATCAGAGGTTGAATGGGTTCCCTCAGCATGAACTATAGAGGATGAGTGACTAAATCCAATGTGACCTGGAAAGGTTGGAAGGATCCCACCAACATGATCAACAGAGGCTGGATGGTGAATATCAACTTGACTTGTAGAGGTTGAGTGCTTAGATCCAACGGGAACTGCAGAGGTTGGATGCGTTCCCCCAGCATGAACCACAGAGGTTGGGTGGTGAGGTTCAAATCAACCTACAGAGGTTGAACGGGTGCCCCCTTGCTTATGTGCTTTCTTCCTATTCCTACTTCTTTTACTCCTTTTAGACTATCTAGTATTAGTACTTTCACCGCATGAGGTAGAAGGAGGAGGAGAATCAACTACAGGTGAAGGAGAAGTAGTGTTTTGATGCCCTTGATATAAGGAGCTTACTTGAGAAGCATCAGGAGCATTCAGGACAGTTGGAGTAGAAAACAACCACATCGGTAGCCCTAGGGTGAATCCAAGTAGATTCAAGGTGGCCATCATAGGAACACTAACATTCCCTATGAGAGGAATAGTACAAGGATTTCCTAGCATCGGGATCTCTTGGTTGGTGTTAAAAGGGGTGTTAGCCATGACTTCAAACAAGGATACAAAGTCTGAGGTCGACAGGTAACCAACAGTACAAAGCATACACCTAAAGGCAAACTAAGTACAGACAAACCACACAACACTCACTAAAAAATTCCTAAAGCCAAACAAACAAACATGTATAAGATATGCTTTCCAAAAGGAATCTGATAGACAGTTACTTGGCATCCCTTTATATGTTCTTAGGAATAAGTGGAGGAATCACCCACTACCCTCCCATACCTTCTACCAGGGTTACCTTCCAAGCCCGTCCAAGGTCAACCAGAATAGCCTTTTGGTGTACCTGTGTATGAACCCTAGATGTCAAAAAAGACTAAAGGCTACTGCAACTATACTGACAGTATGGGGGACAGTCGCAAGCCTGGTTCGTACGCATGGGCAGGGTAGAAAATCCCAAAACCCTGTCAACACCGGTACCACACATGGCCTAAAGGGTGGTATTGAGAGAAGTCCCTCGATGCGCAAAAACCTTGGTATATGATTTGGCAAGGAATCAGAGGGTTATCTACTTAGTCCAAGCCTCCATGTGACCTCACTCTTAACTCCCGTTTGAGAGGAGATTCCCAGGTACAATCAACATAGAAGAGGATTTAGCTATTGATTGGCCAACTACGTCTGAAATTAAACACTTGTGGAGAGTTGAAAATCCCTAATCCACAAGTCTAGCCTAAGCTAGTTGGTGTAGGAGCCTATAAAATAAAACTTACTAATAATTTTTAAATTATATCATTCATTTTAGAAGGTTTCTTTTAGTCAGAGGTGAATGGCATGAAACTTGTATGGCGTTTTGAGCCAAAGTGGAAATAAAATGACTAATCAAAGAGAAATGAAATGCAAAAGGAAAAAAAACTATTCTCTTTCTTTTCAAATAGAAACTTGAAAGCCACAAAAGAACGATTTCTTTTTATTTTTTCAAAAATAATGATATGTAGTGTATTAAATAAAAAACCTTAATCTACATGCATATTAACCAACTATATGTTGTTTTTCTTTTTCTTTTATAAATTCAAAAGAAAAAATACCGACAAACAAAAGTATGCAGATGACAAGAACAAAGCAAAAGGAACTCTGCTATACAACCACCAAACAGACTCTAGAATGCCCTAAAGTCAGTATAATCCCTACTTGGAAGGAAGGCTTACATAAGAGACAAGTCAACTACTTAGGCATGGTGAATTTAACCAACAAAAAAAGAAGGAAACAAACACCAACAAGCTTCTGAAGTCAGACTAAGATCACAAACAAAGGATGACTAGAAACATAGGCCAAAAATCATACCAAGAAAAGGGGGTGGCGGGGATGAGTAAAAGGAAAATACTAATTCTACAAATGGACTTACCACATAGATAAATAACACCCAAAAGGGATGAAACTAACTCCCTGGAGTCATGCCCTTGTATAGGACCCCAAAAGACCAACCAAACAACCCACAACAGCAGAAAAAACCACAAAAATGAGGAAAAAAAATTGTTTTAGGGGCACACATAAGTTTCCCTACTGATAGGTTGTGTGTCATAAGCAGGTTTATAGTATAGCAGGTCCCGTGTACAAACCAGACACGTGACTATTCATTCTGTAACTCACGTATGGATGGAAAAAATCCCCAAAAAGGTAGAAAAATTCCTTGGGAAGGCAAGGGAAGTGTACTATCAGAATTAGAAGGTGTTCCTAAGTGGAAAGAAGGACCTAAAACAATGCAAAAGACTAAAATAAAGACATACAAACCCAAAATAGACAAGGCTCTCCCCAATATGGTCGCCAGTTCTATTGTAAAGGAAAGTTTCCTATAGCTAGGGTTTAAGAGGCCATCAACGTACCGGGGTTGAAAGAGAGATGCAAATGGTTCTGCAAGTATATATAACCAAGTTTTAGAGATTAAAATGGTTCATACCTTGAAAAATGAAGGTTGATCCAAGCAGCCCTCAAATCTTCTTCTTGCTCCTCTTGCTCATCTTGCTCCAAGAGACCTGCAAACGAATTATACCTTCCTCAAACCAATATAACCACATGTAAAGAAATGATAAGGAAATAAACATGAAATAATGATCTGACTAACATCATCATATGATCATAAACAAATATTCAATCATAAATTGAACAATGATTTGGGAAGAAGAAGGACATCACATCTTTATTAATCTTGAAAACAAGTACAAATATACCTTCTCTTCAAGTTGGGCACTTCACGAAACCTTGATCTGGTTCTGCTGCTTCTCTTCTCCTAGGAACTCATTCTCCAATATCTACAACACAAGGGGATGATCACAAAGGAAAAGGTGGGGGGAAAGTGAGTCCCAATTCCTCTAGCGTGACAATGCAAGAGTTCAAGTCTCCTCTCATGGACCTCCCTACATCTATTTATATGATTTATGAAGAGATAGGGTCAAATACAAATTAGTTACAACTGAAAGAGTCAGTTGCATAACTAGCCAAACTAGCCAAACTTTAAAAAATATTTTTTTTACATGAATACGTGGGTTGCAGAGACATCAGTCGCGTGTTCATGGGATACACGTGGGTTTCAATGCAAATACTCGCATATGACACACTGGTTTCAATGAAAATATCATTTTTAGGGTACTTCTGGGAATTTGTAGACTTTGATGTCTCTTAAAAAGTTTTAGCTAACTAAAATAAATTTCCAACGATGTAGAGAAGATGTAAAACGGAGTTATATAACTCCAGATATGGGTCCTCCAAGTTAGGTGTTTTCTTAGTGACTTTCATGAAGTGTCGACATGCGATGGAATCATGGGAAAGTGGTCACAAGCAGAGATGTGTCATTTTGAGCAATAACACCAACTGACTGACATGACTAGATAGGGGTGACTTGGATTGACAGTGGGACCACACTTTATCCTGAGCAAAACCACCCTCATTTCCTTGGGTGTTAACGATCACTCGTTGGACAGTTTATAAAAATGTATTGAGGATGCAAAACCAGTAAAAATAAGCCACACATATCAGGTGGTTTTCGTCATTGCGCATGATTAATCCCCTCAAAAGTAATTTCACTTTACATATGTGCTTTGTATTCTGACTGCCGGATCAGATATCACTTTTTCCAAACATGATTTCCATTTTATTATTTAATTCCCTGCCATTTCAACTGTGCAATTTTAATCTAGACCCTTGATCTGAACGATAGAATTGGAGGTCTTCTCGATCTACCTTTGCCATATTTATGCTGCAATTTTTCGAATAGTTATTGATCTTGACTATCCAATCGAAACTAGATCGATGGTGGATCCGTTGGTTTTTAGTTAACATCTGGTTACAAAACTTGGTCACCTACTACGACTTGTTAACCCATAATCTGTGTGGATTGTATGGGGAGGTTTGGTTTGTGTTGACACTTGTAACCCTTGGGGAGGCATGTTAGGACTTGGTTCTGATAGGTATGTACCACTTTATGAGTTGTGTGGAATACTATAAGGCATATTGTGATGTCCAATTTTTTTTTCCATACGGTATGGTAGCACTTTTGTGAAAGTTATTGAATTCACTAAACTGGTTTCTATAAGGGGTTGGATGGTTGTATGGGGTAGTAATGTGGCCCAGGTTTCTGATTACTCCATCTCTAACATCTGATGCACCACTCATATCATTTTCAAAAGGGTCTGGGTGAGGGGCATATAGAAAAATCCTATATAAATACCATGATTGAGCATATATTAGATCGAAATGATGTGCTTTGAGGATTGCCTTATCTTTTGTTTGGGGCATGGTATATGCATGTAATACCTATGGTGTGGTAAACCCCTTGGACCTGTGTTTATGTGTTCATTTTTTGTTTTGTGTGGCACTAGGTGCCTATTTCATGGTTTTTTACATTATTTATTATTGATAATGTTATTTTATTATTAATAATGTTGGGGAGCAGTCAAACCTATTGGAGAGATTATATTGCCATATAGTTGGCAAGTGGAGTAGCGTAAATAAAAAAATGAAACCACTTTGAAAGTGGTAAGGTCTTGGAGAAAATCATAAAGAATGACAAGCTCACATAGAACTTCTCAAGACCATAGAATATTCTAGAAGTCAACAAGAAAAAATAAAGTGTTTAAGATTGACAAAAGGTGAGTTTTTTTTGCAAGAAAATTACATATTTGATGTGTTGCAACAGTTTGGTATGATGGATTGCAAATACACAATTTCTAGTTTAGGGAAACTACATAATTTTGAATAGGTAGCTTATATGTTCCTTCATGTATTTGATACATAGTAGACCTATTATATGTTATGGTATAATTCAAATAATGTTTGAGATTAGACATATACATTAAGCATTTTCTTAGGTACCTTCGAGGTACTATTGATAATGGAATTAGTTTTCCTCTAAAGGTGTGGTAAATTTACTTGGTTACACCAAATCCAATTGGAGTGGTAGTGTATTATGGATAACACTACAAAAAAAAAGTATATTGTTGCTAGTACTATAGAATCAAAGTGTATTTTAGCTAGTACTACAGGATAAAAGTATATCATGGCTAGTACTACCCGCCAGAAAGAAGTGTAGCTTAGGAAACTACTTGTTGGGTTGTTCAAAGAAAATATTAGATACCTTCACTATGATAATCAGAGTTATATTAAGCTCTCAAAAAACCTTGCATTTCATGATAAGTCGAAACACATTGAGATGAAGTATCACTTCATCAAAGACATGGTCCAAAAAGGTAATACTTTAATACAATTGTATTGAAGAGAAAATTGTAGGTGTGTTAAAAAGATTCTGCCAATGACGAATTTTAGGTACTTCTAAGATAAGCTTGGCATGGCAGATAATTCCTCCCTCACTAAGAAGGAGTGTTAAAGATACAACATAATGAGTCATTCTCCAAGCCAATCTTGTTTGCATCCAGGATTGGGCCTCATGTGTTGAGGTAGGGAGCATGAGTTGGAGTTAGAAACTTGGAGTAGAATTCTTGGGTTGGAATCAAGAATGACTAAGACTTCCGTGTAAAATGTTATTCCACATGTGTTGAGGTGAATTATTTGATTTTTCAAAGTGATGATTTTGTAAAGTCTTGTTGGACAAGGCTCTAGATTTGTATGTCAATTCAGATTCTCATGTGGACCTCTATTTATAGTAGGTACCCATGAGGTGGACATCCCATATAGAGAAAAATGCTTTGCATGTTGAAGCATTAATGTTGTGTGATGTATTACTAACCCTGATCATTGATTTCTATTAAGTCTCCTTTAGAGATTGGCCAACCTTAGAATGAATTATTTAGCATATGATTATTTGGTCCAAAAGTAATATAATATGATCACAACATCCAACAAATATTCTGAATATAATCTGATATGATAGATAATTAAAGTTAGAAAATATTGATCATGTAGTAATTAAAGATAAGTGCATAGATAAAAAAGAGAGAAATTTCTCATGAGAAGACTTCAGTTGACTAATTGAACTTGAATTGTTAAAGATTCAGTTAAAGCTTTAGTTAAAGCTTCAGTTAAAGTAACAATGTATGTCTCAATTAAATCTTCAGTTAAAGTAACAATGTATGCCTCAGTTAAAGCTTCAATTAATATAACAACACATGCCTCAGTTAAATGTTGTTAAGATTTAGTTAAAAAGAAACAATGTATGCATCGATTAATTAAAGGAGAACTTATAATGGCCACTTCAGTAAAATCAATCAACATGATTTGAGTTAAGATTAGTTAACTAAAGTGTTAATAAAAAGGAATTATTTAACTAAAGTGTTTTGCATCATGACACTTTAGTTAAACTAAAATATGAAACTTTAGTTAAACTAAAAATGAAAATTAAGTTAAAATACAACACTTGAGTTACATCTATTGCATGATGACACTTAAGTTATCTTGTTAACTAAGTGATCCTACATCTAGTTAAGAGGTAATTTCACTATGAAGATAGTTGAGCATGATTTAATGTCAAAGAAGAAAGCCACGAAGCATTGATCATGTAGGATTGAAAAATCTAAAGTACACAACAATTATCCAAGAAGGAAATTTTCTATAGTTTGTATGGGAGGATAATTCCCCGTGCAGTGATTCACTATTCCTTGCATGGCACTGGTTTTCCATGTTATTATTGTATTGAAATCATTGGAAAGTTCATCTAATTAATCTATGTTCTCTATTTATTGGTATCTACACCAAGGGTGTTTTGTGATCTCTTATATTCGAAAGAAATATTCTATTATAAAATACATTCTCTTCTATCTATATTAATTATTCTAAGAAGATTTGATGGGGATTTTCATCCTCATTATTTTGAGGTTTTTTCTCCAGGGTACATCTTGTGTTATGGTTGAATGTGTTTTATGTGATTGAGTGGTTCATTATTTCAAGTATTTAGTATTTCTACACTTAAATAATCAAGGATAAAATCTCAACCAAAATTTTGGAATACTAAAAACCCACCTATAGACTTAGGATATAATATTTAGTCATTTTGATTAAATTCCTATGTTCTAGACTAGGTAGTTGGCCTCCACTCCAATTCTTCCTTTAGACTTATTTTCCTGCTTTTTAGTGGATAAGGTAAAGCTAGTTAACTTGGAAACTGCTATCCTTTGTGGTCAACCCATCCTCCGTGATTTTCTCTCTAGTTTCTATGATTAGTAATCCTTTCCATCACTCATCATCACTCACTCATGCTTTATAAAAATTGTGAGCTCTTGGACTTATTTGGAAAGTGCTTTAGTCACATTTGGGGTTTTTTCATATTTAGCAAGCCTTCCTTATGAGCTAGCTTGAGTCTCTTCTTTGGAAATTATATTTTCATTTAAAAGGATTATTACCTATGTAATAATATCAATAATTCATTGATCATTCTTCAATGAGAGCTTCATTATTCATGAGTGTTCATTCTTCTTCTTATCTCTTTATGCTAATTCTCTACAATTCTTTGTGAGGATAATTGTGTGCTAGATCCTTAGCTTGTTTATGGAATTCTTGTTTCCATCAAGGCCTTAGAATTCTGACATGGTATCAGATCTATGATATATCATTAATTAACCCTTTATTTCATATTTTCAGGTTTATTTTGTAGTTACAACTTCAATATGGATCCGAGAGTATCAGTTCCTCTTCTTACTCCATTCACAAGTTATTCAGAGTGGAAATTGAAGATGATTTCATCTCTAAAGAGACAAGGTCTCTATGGGATATATATTGGACATGGTGAAGAGTCTTAAGAAGAGAAGAGTGATTGGTTAAATGAATCATAGAGCATATGGGATTATGTGTTTTGTGATGTATCCAAATATGCATTACTTTATTGATTCTGTTGAGTATCCATTCGAGCTTTGGAGCAATCTTGACAGATCTTTTGGTGTGTAGAAAGATGAAGATGGTAACTAGAGTGAGTTAACCACTTCGTAAAGTGTTCTATCTCAATATGTATTGGCCTCTACAATATTTTATGAAGTTTTTCATGATGAATAAGTCACTCATACAATTCCTATTGCTACCATTCTCTTCTATTTGAATACTTCCTCTTCCTATCAAGAAGCAAATATTGAAGAGCCATATTTTTCTCTATATCTTCAAATTGAAGACCCTTATTCATATTCTTATGATTCTGATGATGAAAAACAAGTGACTAATAGAGATTCCATTGCTGAATATTCACTCACACATTCAACATTCTCTATGTATTCTATCATGGATCCTGAGATCCATATGCCATATCTTTCAGACCCAATGCATACTACACTTGTTGATGGTGAAAAACTCAATGTCTTCATGGATGATTGCTTAGATATATCAAGTCTTATTTGTGTCTTACTAATCATACTTGATCTCATGCACTTATGCATCTCCTCCTTGGTTACTATAAACTATTCTCATAGCCTCCTTGAATATTTTGAACATCTCTCTTTGTCCTCCTTTCATACTTCTACCACAGAGGATTCTTTATCAATTTATGCTCTTGAAGATGATCCCTTTTATTCCCATGAGTCTACTCATGTGCTATTTTGTATTCCTTTGGATACTTTGGAAGCTAAAGAAACCTATGGAGTATTTTTATTCCCTCTCACTTATCCTAAGTCTCCTCATTTTTCCTACATGGTCACTTGCACACTTCCTCTCAGTTTAAATGAAGTTGGAGACCTCATGCATTTGCTTGGACACTTGTCTCACGTAGTTGGAGTTAAATTCAACTTTTCTAGTTTGAATTCCAAGTCATCATACCATATTGAAGATTATTACAACTCTCATTTGATGCTTCAAGAACTTTTAGTCCTTCTTACACATCAATGAATCACATATCTTCTACATGGTCCCAGTTCCCATCATGTAGTTGTTTATGCTCCTGATCCAGTTGAGCAAATTTCTCTTGTTCCCAAGAAGAAGATTCATGTAGAAATCAACATTTAGTATGGAGAATTAGTTTTGGATTACCTTTCATGTTCATTTTTTAGGGATGGTTTTGTTCCCATGAGGTTTTCCCTGTTTCCTCAATTCACATGGATGAAATATGTAAAGGGTGATCATAAGTCCTATGTGACTAGGGAATGATTCAAAGGTGATGAAGGTCTAGTAAAAAGTTTTTGGGCACATGGTTTTGTGTATCCCATGGTATTTTTCATGGTATTGGTGGCCAATAGTATTTGGTTTCCAATGGAAAATGTAAAGAATCCTTTATAAGGCTTCAGGAGGCTCCATCATAAAGTGACCTAGAGGTGAGTGGTGGCTAGCTCACTTGGATTAGGTTGGTTGGTTTAGGTCGAGGGATAATAGATCTATTATGGTGGTTTTTCTCGGTTTTGGGTTTTCCACATAAATATGGTCTGTCTATATTTAATGGTTGATTGTATAATTTTACTTCTCTTGCAAGTTATTATATTTTAATGTTCGTTAAATCCTAAGAACCGGTATTAAATCATGTGGTTGGAGATGCTTGAGGCCATAGTTTTTGTACCTGAGTTTTAATTAATATATTGTGGGGTGCATGTTCAGTGGTACCTGAAACCCTAGCATTTTTCTCTTGGGTTGTTGGTTAGAATGTAATTTCCCTAGGTGATAAAAGCATAAGATATCCCTCTTATGCATAGAGAAGGGATTTTGCATCAAGTGTGGAATGAACCATTGGGTAGGTACAAGGGTGGCAGGTGTAATTGTATCCTATATTGATGTGGATAGAATATGTTGAGTCTTTTATTGGGGGAGGAATGTGAGATGATTTAATCTTAGTTTTAGGAACAATATTGAATAACCATGTATCCGAAGAGAATTCCTAGAGAACTAATGGTTACAACGTCTGAGGACCCATGTATCCGGTAGATGGATTATTTTTATATGGACATTAATGACAAGTTTGGATGTAGCTACAACAAGAGCATGAAAGAAAATGAGTGAGCATGGAAAAACTGAGAGGATGAAGCAACATATGGTGATGGTGTAGTCACCATGAAGACACATGAAAAAATTAATGGAGCGGTTTGCATGTAAATGGGAATATGGTTGTAAGACATGGTAAGGAATGCATACTCTTGGTAAATCACTGGTAAACTCGGGAGATAGACCTAGGTTATAGGGGGTGTATGTGAGATTCCTCAATAAAAATTTGAGGGGGGTTGGTGATTACTCCAAGCAAGTTTAAAGGGGAGATTGTTAATGTTAACCTTGACTCTGGAATGACTCAAAGGTGATTGAGGTATAACACAGCTCTTAGGCACATGGTTTTGTGTATCCTATGGTATTGGTGGAAAATGGTATTTGGTGGCCCATGGAATTGTCACATGGTATTGCATGTAAATAATCCTATATAAGGCTTCATGAGGACCCATTGTAAAGTGTCTTGGAGGTGAGTGGTGGATAGCTCACTTGGCTCGGATTGGTCGGTTTAGGTCAAGGGATAATAGATATATTATGGTGGTTTTTCTTAGTTTTGGGTTTTCCACATAAATATGGTGTGTCTATCTTCAATGGTTTCTTGCATAATTTTATTTCTCTTGCAAGTTATTATCTTTTAATGCTTGTTAAATCCTAAGACGAGTGGATCGACCTTGATCTTCATTTGATAGAACAACCAAGATGAATAGCGCTCAGTAAAAATGTAGGGTGTTTATGACAAAGAAATGTCAAGAAAATATGCATGTCAATCGATTTGATCGATGGTCATAATAAAAAGCACAAGAGTGAAAGTGACAGGTGATTTAAATGTTAAAAGCTACGACCAATTTTAAAAAAAATGATATCTAATCGGACAACGGAGATGCATAGTGCATCCATAAAGTGTGCATACAAAGGATGGTCCTTCCTTTTTAGCTCAAATCCATAAGTGGAACCCATAAGTGAAACCCATAAGTGGAATACTCAAGTAGCAAGTGAAACCCAGTAGCAAGTGAAACCCATAAGTGGAATACTCCTTTTTTAGCTCAAATCCTAAATCAACAGTTAACAAAGTTTCTTGCTCAAGATATTTTCAATTCCCTTCAATCTTATTCTTCCTTTTCATACATCAAAACATAAAACACATTGAATCTTATAGGTTTAAATATGATTGATCAGTTGGACAAGAATATCCCTATGTATGAGTGGAATCCTATATTTGTTAGGAAATACAGTAATTATAACTTTACAAAATTCACTAACAAGGTCATGAGAATTGCATACATTGTCATCCATGGAATAGATTTACCAAGAATTCCTAGGGAAGGTAAATACTGGTTGAAATTCACTTCGTAAACCAAATTTGGTGATTGGTTCATATTTGAATATCATAAAGTTTTAAGGATGTATGGTTTTGAAGGAAAACCCTACAAGTTACCCATATTCTTGACAGTGAGAATGCTGGCAATAGAATATACAAGGAAGATACTTCTATCAAATGAGCTGCACTTTGGGAGTGTTAAACAATGTGAGTATTTTCATATCCCCAAATATGTGGGACACTTCCATATTATATCCCTCAGTGATGTACATTACCTGGAGGGATTCTTAGAACAATTAGGCTTGGAGAAGGCTGAAGCAGTGGCCTATGATCCCTATGGAGTTATATCAAAGAAGAGGCCAGAGAACAAAATTTAGCATATGAACCAAATCCAGGACTTACTTGATAAGAATTACAAATAAGGATAGTTGGGAGGAGGTTGAGAGTATTTTAAGGGATGCAACAAATTTAAATGATCAAATAGCAGAAAAAAAAAGAGAGCCAAAGGGTATGGAAATTTATCAAGATGAACAAGATCCATAATCCCAAAGGAAAAAGGATGATCTAGTCAAAGAGGCCAAGGGACTATCCATAAAATAAATAGAGGCTGAAGTATCCAAGGAAGTTGGTGAGATAGAGAAGGAAACAATACTTTTGAGAGAAACACCCACCAAGTTCATGCCCTATCTATCCTTGGAGTTTACAATGCCTCAGAAAGAAAAGGCCATCACTCCAACAGAACCTATATTGGTGCAAACAAACATACATGTTATTTATAGGGGAATCATAAAAGAAAGTGTATAGAAGCTAAATGAAGAGAGGTTGCATTCTTTTCCTACCCATAAAAAGGTTGTTGACAATTGCAAAAAGTGTGAGTGACACCTTCAAATATTCAATAATTGGGCCTGCAATTCCCAAACCCATCGGTCTAAAAGGTTAGAAATCTGAAGAGCATAATGATTAGTCTGGTATTTATTTGAAAAACTTGATAAGGTATATTTATTTAAGCAATCTAGTGACATGATTTCTGTAGAGGTGGTGAAAGACTCCAAGACATAGAAAAGGATGAGAAAATCCATTAACAAAGTAGAAGACCTCCTAAAAGCAAAAAAATGGACCACCTGAGCCAAGCAAGTAACCATTAAGGGGCTTGAGGAGAAGATAGTGGCCTTGAGTTCCAATCCTAATGATGGTTCCCAATTTAAATCATTAATAACTAATAAATATAATGATATTGAAAACTGGAAGAGCCAACTGAATATACCAAATGTACACCTAGTACAAACAATTGAAATTCATAAAGTAGAGAAAGAAAAATAACAATTATTAGCTACTATTTTAAAATACAAAGCTGAGGTGGAAGAAAAATATAAGAAGATAAATGAGTTGACCTCATAGATAACTAATCTGCAGTTTCAAAAGATTAATCAGGAACAGAGTGTGACACTATCCATAATAACTTCAAAAGTTATAGAGTAGACACATGTTCCTCAATTAGTAGAGTAGGATGTTTAAGGAACTGTCACCCAACCACCAGAAGTTGAAGTGATTGATAGATATGCTATGGATGAATATACGACCACAACTGAATTGTATAGAATTGAAGAATAATTTTAGACCAAAATAAAAGGCTTGGAGGGTGATGTCACACAGAAGAACAACATAATAGTAGAGTTGGAGCACGATGTAAGTAAGAAGTATGATGACATCACTGAACTGAAAAGGGAATTTGATGATTTAAAAGGCCAGTTTACGTCATCGCAGATAGATTCCCAAGGGGAGGAGCTGTTGAGAGGAACCATACAAGAAATATGGGATAGAATAGCTCAAATATTTAATGAGAAATAAGACTTTATGGATCTCATGACTAATGAAATGGTTATATATAAGTTAGAAAGAGATGAAATGAAGTAGGTAGCTACAACATAGGGAGATAAGCCAACCCAATCAAGACAAAATATTTATTACCTAAATAGTAGAATTAATAAGTAGTTGGAAGAATTACAGCTGACCAATAAAATTTAGGTAATCAATATTTCCAAAAATATTATTTTGAAGTAGACATTGTACATGGTATAGTAGAAAAACACAAACTCCCTAGTAGATGATATCACATCATTCAATACTATTTTTAATGAAGTAACCAAGCTCATACTTCACTTGCTCTAGGACGGATATGCTGAGTTTTAATCTAAAGAGGAATACATGAACAAATGAAAAGAAATGAGAAATGAAGAGCTTGAGAAGGAACTATAAGGGATAATTAGTGGAGATTAAGACTTTGAAAGTATCAAGCCCCCTTTTCACATTTGGATAAGTTTGAAGACCATTTTTAAATACATGGGGACACTCACTTATGAGGTACAATTTGAAGTAGAGATGGATTTAGGAAACCTTAAGGATAACAACAAACTAGTGGGTAAACATTGGCAACTTGTAGTAAGATATCATAAAATATCTTTTCCACCTTAACAACAATAGTTGGATCAAAAGACACCTGGGTCATTTTCACAGCAACAAAATGCTCAATAGACTCCTCCTCCACCTCAGAAATAAACACAAGCAACATTGGCCCATTAATTCATATGGCATACCACATCATCAACATTCATGCCACATGGAGGTTTAGTACAGCCTGGAGATCCCACATTCAACGAAATGTTGTAGAGGTTGAGCCAATTTGGAATCCCACCTAGCTTTACAACTTCCCCAAGCCATCAAATGATGTGTGGTCAGCAATCACCCTTATGAGGAAAGAATAAAGGAAGAGGACACAAAAGAAACTAAAGCACAGTTTATGTAATTGTAATATTTTCAATGTAAACAGTAAATAGTCAAAACTATTACTTTTTTTATTAGTCAATTAATTTACAAACTGAATTTAGGTGCCTTAGAGCCCTATACAAAGTAAGCTTAGTATACGAGACATATGATGGAAATTTGAGAACTAGAAGTATCATTTCTTCTATTGTTGAGTCGGTGCATACTGTTGACTTTTTGGTATGATATTAATGAAATGGAGCAGTGCAAATTATTCTTTCTATCTTTGTTATTATGTGTCCATCTATTTGTGATGATTAATGAGAAAAATAACATCATGAGTGCAGTATTATTTGATATTAATTGAGTATCCTTGATGATTTCTTCATGATTAAATGTTGGATATCATCTCAAAAGTTCAAAGTTCTTTAGATTCCGAATTTGATTTTTTATTCAACTTATAATTGTTGTGTGTATGGAAAATATTTATGTATATGTGCTTTATGAAATGGATTGTTGCTAAAGACATATACATGTCATGTTATTTCCTTGTAAATTGTAAATAACCATTGAATTATACTAAATACAACTCGATGCATTCAAAGCCTTTCTTTCCTAAGGAAATTCACCCGTCGGTGCTTCCTATCGTTCAAGATTTGTATTCATCACTTCCTCCATCTTCACTTTCCTATTTGTTCTTCCCAACTTCATATAATTCGTCCGTTAAATTTCCTTTGCATTCACAATTTTATCCACAATATATTGTTAAAGAACTTGAGAATTTTAAATAATGACTCAAACATCATTTCACACTACGATTTAGATCTAACATCATTAAGTTTGAGCTCTATCATGTGTGGTCTTATTCTACCTTGAACCTATGACAACTATGGTACTAGCACACTTTCTGCAAAATCTGATCCATTTTGGGTAGAGTGTAGTTTTCCTTTAGAGAGCATTTGTTCAAGTTTCTAAAATCAACACACATCCTTATTTCCCCACTCTTTTTTCTACCAGGAAAATGATTTGCAACCCACTCAGAGTATCTCAAAGAAATTATTATTTTTGCATCTAATAGTTTCCTTCTCTCTTTTTCTATAATAGGTAGAAAAATTGGATTGGTTTTCCTGTGTTTTTGCTTGAAAGGTTTTGTTCTCGGATTTAGAGGGATATTGTGTTCAATTATTGATGTATCATAGGTATTTAAATATTCATATTTCCATGCAAACATCTATATTCTCTTTGAAGTTTTTTATATATCTTTGTTTTATTTCCTCAGGTAGCAGATTAGATAATTTGATATTCTTAGGTTCATTATCAGTGACAATATTTACTTCCTCCACAACCTCTTATTTAGGTTGAATCACATGCTTGTGAGGCACATAATTTTTATCAAAAATATTTCTAAAGGAACCAAACCTTTGGGTATGAATTTATTTTTCAATTGTACAATTTTATGATTGGCCACTTTGTTGTTTTATAACTTCATATTTGATTCTTCTTCCTCTAGAAAGTGTATACTTTCATCTTCATCCTGTACTTGGCCAATGTATGTACTAGAAAATTCATCCACTAGTTCCAAAAATATTTTTATTTATTGATCATCTTCAAACACTTGCCAATGTTTGGTATTATCAGGGATTGATGGTCTGTAGATCATCTCTACTTCATGATTAACTTTAATTTGTGTATGAGGATTAAAAGTACTTGATGCAACTACTAATGCATCATCTTTTTTATTCTCTTATCTAGGAACAAAAGTGATATTAAATGCATCACATAAATTATCAACCAAATCCCATACTCTATTACTATAAGCTCTCATTCTAGGATGGTTTGTTTAATAAATTCCTTTTATTTGTTGCACTATTAACTATGACTCTCCAAACACTGCAATATTAGTTGTTCACCTAGGATTAATGCTTCATATTCCAGCACATTATTTGTGGTTTCAAAATTCAATTTAAATGACTGCATAAATTCTTCTTTACTAGGTGAGATGAGCACTACACAAGCTCCCACCTCTTCTTTGGTGGAGGATCCATCAAAATACATATCCCAAATCATCTCTTATGTAGCATTTGCATCTTTCACAGCCATCAAAGGATACATATCTTTATCATAATCGCTCCCTCCAATCAACATACAACAACCCATATCCTCCTCAAAAATGTATATTGGATAGTTTATAGGGTTTCTACCTTCAGTTAACACATATGCATATATAGCTTCCTTGTACATTCTTCTTGTCTCTCCTGTAAACAAAGGGATGGATGCATAATTCATACCCATATTCATGGTTCTAGACATCCTATTTGCACGTTTTCATGACAACAACATGTTATATCTTAGGGGAACATTTTCCACCACAACATCTAGAAAAATAGTTTTATATGGGAGTTGTGCTAAGGCTACAACTAGATAGTTTATAATTCCAATACACTTCACTGGTTTGGAGGAAAATATGTAAAGGTCATGATAAGGCTTAGTGACCTCCAATTGAAGTAGATCCATTATCACTTTAGGAATGGTATTATGTGATGCTCTAGAGTCTAGCATACAATTGTGTATCAATTTACCATGTAAACACATTGTTATATAGAATGGAGGAGTATAGTAAGAGGGTTCATCATCAACAGAAGGCCCTACTTCAATTTCAGGACCTTCATCAGCTACATTTAAAACATTAGATCGATTTCTAGGATCATTTAACTTTAAATATTTCCCAATATGTTTCATATATGCAGGATTCTTTGCAATTTCAAATAGAGGTACGCAAATATTTAGTTTAGAAAGTTCATGTTCAAAATCAAAAGGTTGGTTGAGCTTCTATGAATATTTATTTTATGGATAAGATCTTTTAGGCTGAGGATTATCATCTTTCGTTTGAGTAACAGGAGTTGTAACATTTACTCCTATATTAGGTGGAGAATTAGATTTATTTTCAACAGTAGTAGGCTTTTAGACAGAACTTGGTTTATCATATTCTTTGACTTCTTTAGTCTCTTTAGGATTTTTCTTAGGGGTAGAAGCTTGAGGTTGTCTTTCACATTGGTTTCTCAGCATAAGGAAGTATCTATTTTGTGCATTTGTTTAATTTTGATTGGATTATTCATACAAAAACCTTTCGTACTCATTTTGAGTTAGATGTATCACTTGATTATCATCATTCATCCAATTAATTCATTTAGGAGGTTCAATAAATTCTTCACTGGGAGGAAAATCTATGACATGATCTGCATCATTTGGCCTAACAGGAGGTTGTATAGGATGATATTCATTCCTTCTTTATCTATTTAGGATTTGAAGATTAAAAGGCCTTATAAACTAATTTGGATTTCTTTGTCCAATTTCTTGAGGATTTATGTTCGAATTATTTCCTTCAGTCTCAAGTCTGGCCAATTTATTTGATAAACCTGACAGCATTTTAGTTATTTCTTCTATCTTGTCCTCTTTACTTTCTTTATTCTTATTCTTGTTTGATGTTTCAGCCTCTTTTTTAGGATTCTTCTTCTTAAAATATTGCTTATGATTTAACTTTCCTGCATCTCTCATGTTTCCTTATACATCCAAAGCATCACCATGCATGTTTTCTAGGGTTGCAGATCTTCTTTCTCACAACATCATAGAAAAATCAGATTCATAATCCCCTGCATAAGTGACTTGGAAGCAACTTGTGAAGGCTTAAATTCATTTGGAATTCTATTATACAACTTATTGAATATTTTATTAAATTTAGTTGTTGTTTCCCTATTATTTTTCTTTAGGGATGAAAACTTAGAGAGGTAGTATAAGTTATCTCTCCTCCCCCCGCGCCCCCCCCCCCTCCATTATCTCTTAAAAGTTTGATGTAAATAGTGCTAAGAGTTAATAGAATTAGTAGGTAAGGTTCTGAACCATTTTCTTACTTCAGCTTCTAGTGTTTGGACAACAATCTCTTATACACATTATTATCCTAAATCAGAAGGTTATCAATGAAATTTTGAAATGTATCCATGTGTTCTTCAACAAATATATATTTCTATCCATCATATTTGTATAAAATATTTAGATAATGTTCATGCAAGTCATGCATATTTAAAGGTAGGTTTAAAGTACCATATCTAGCTGCAATCCATGGGTTAACAGTTGGTGGTGAGCCTCCAAGACCTCTTCCTACCATATTTGGAGTTTGTACAACAACAGACTGCAAAGGTGGGGTAAATGGAGGTCTTTAAGGTCATAAGAATGACTCTATATGTCAAGAAGTATTGGCTGAGTGAGATGGAGTTGAAAAATGCGGCTCAAGCACAAGATTCAAAGGAGTTCTTGGAATATTATGAAGCATTTCTTGATTATTCAGATCTTCAAACATTTCTTGATTTTCAGCTGAAGTAGAGATAAAAGAATAATTTAATAGTCGAATACCTCTTCCTTGAGGTGAACATAGGTTTCTCCAATGTGTTCTTGAAATTGGAAGGCTGAGGAGACCCTTTATTTGTGGATTTTCTCTAGTACGCCGCTTACCAGGATCCAACTAGTTTAAGTATGGTCTCCTGGTGAAAAATTCAACCAATGACGTTTGATCTGTTTCACCTTGCAGAGATTAGGTCTTTACAATGTCGTTCCCCAAGGAATTATATTCTTTAAATGTGCTCCCCATCAATTACATTGTTTTCCATGCTAGTCCCAGAGTTGAACATGATTGAAGATAGAACACATCCATGCATGATGAGGCTCAAATTTTAACAATATTATATCTATATATGAGTGTAAATTGGGGTTTGAGTCCTTATTTGAAATGCTCAAGATATTTAACACGTTTTGTGAATAAAATAGTGAATGCAAAAGAAAATTAAACAAAGGAATTTGATGGAGTCATGCATAACAAATAGGGAAATGAACAAATGTGAAGTGATGAAAAACAATATTGGGAATTAGGAAGCACCGATAGGTGAATTTCCTAAATAGAGATAGGTTTCAAATGTACTGAGTTGTTTGAAACATATTTCAACAATTATTTACACTCCGAAAGGGATAACATGATATCTTTATATTTCTTGAACAATAATACATTTCATAAATGAAAAATAGGAATAAAAATTCCATATATCAAGCAACCACAATATGTATTAAATACCATTACAAAACCAAATGAACTTTGAACTTCTACAATAACATCCAAAATTTAATCATGAACAGAGTATATATGATTCTCAATGCAGATCAAATAATACTAAACTCACTATCTCATGAATCCTCTCAGGCATATGATAGAAACATAATAGACAAATAACGAAGGAACAATATGAAAGACTTCATTTTATTAATCTTTGTCAAAAAAGATTTACATGGAAAAAACATATACTTGTCTCAATGACATAGAAAGAATACTTCTAGTTCTAAAATTGGCAACCATTTTCTCTCTGATTGAGCTACATTATATAGGTATTTGAGGCTCTTGGAATAATTTTATCTATGATTTGAATTGTAACAGAAAAGTAATAATGTTTTCACTATTAACTTTTTACATTGAGATATTACATTTTACGTAAAAATGTATTTCAATTCTTCTCTTTGCCTCTGACTCTTTTCTTTCCTTGAGTGGGTGATTGTTTTCCATGCATTGTTTGTTGAGATAGAGAGGGTGAATAGCTAGGTGGAATGCCAATTTGGATCATTCTCTGTAGCATCTCTGTGTACACTCGATTTACAGGATACATCGAACCTCCAGGTCACATAAATTCCATCAGGGTAGTTTTTCCTGCATATTGTTGTGTTGCAAGTGGTATTTTTGCAAATAGTTGAGCTTGAGGAGAACCTTGTTTTGTAGTCTACGGATACTAAGAATATGATACATATGTTTTCTAATCTTCATGTGGATGATGTGGAAGAGTTATTTTGTGATATCTGGTCACTAGTTTCCACTCCTTTCGCATTGGGATGGTATGACCTTTTAGATTTTCTAATGCCAGTTCTGCTTCAGAATTCCTTTAATATGTCATATGATCCATCTCTTTAAAAAATGTTTTTAGCGTTGTCCAAATATAAAAGGCATGCCTAAGCCTCTCAAAATATTGATTTCCACTTATCACCCCTTTTATCTCTTCTTCAGGTTTTTCATTTCTCTTTTCTTTTAACTTATTTTGATATTCCTCTTTGGAGTAGAACTTTGAATTCCAATCCCATAACAAATTGAAACCAAGTTTGGTCACCCCATTGAACATGGTATTGAAAGAGGAGATACCATATTTCATGCTATTTGTACTATTTCACAATATTTGTACAAAGTCTATTTCAAAATCATTCTTTTGGCAATTTTAATGATCTGTGTTCTGTTGTTTGACTACAACTCTTCCAACTACTCGTTGCTCCTGCTATTTAGATAGTCAATTGTCTCTCTATCCTGGTTGGGTGTATCTCCCAATGTGGAATCCAATTGCTTCATTTCATACATTGTTGTCTTGTAGGTTTCTATCTCAGCAGTCATTAGTTACTAAAAGTCCCATTTTGGATTGAACAACTGGGCTATCTTGTCCCAAATCTCTTGAGTTGCTCTCCTTAACAACGCTACTCCTTGAGCATCCATTTGTAATGATGTAATTTGAACTTTCAAGTCATCTGCTTCTCTTTTTAGGTCAGTAATGTCATCATCCTTTTTTATTACATCATGGTCTTGCTCAAAAATTTTGTTATTTTCCTATGTGATGTTATCCTCTAGGACTTTGATTTTGGTCTTTGCATCCTATTCAATTCTAGCTAGTCCAACTGGAGTTCAATATTCCTCCATGTCATCCAATTCTACTACCTTGTTAACCCAAAAAACTCCCTCAGTAAGCTCTACATGACCTACACCACCTAAAGACATCCATTACACTACTCTCATTTGACCCCCATAAGCTTGCAAAGGCTCAAAAACATGAAAAGGGCTTAAAAATCCCTAAAAAGAGCCAAAATATCTCTCATAGGGGATAAAACCTCAAAAAAGTGGCTAAAACCCCTCAAAGGAGCTTAAAACCCTAAAATCTCAAGAAAAAACTACAAGTAGAGGGGTGGGGGTCACTCTCAAAACACTCCTTCTCTCCCTATCGTTATGTTGCCCATGTGAGTGCCTTGAGACCCCTTGCCTCTCAATTCATTCACCCTCCCTCTCCTCCATTGCTCCACAAGCCAAGTCTCCATCCCATAGAGAGAGGTGCTCCAAATCTAGGGCATGGTGGCCCCTTTCCACAAAGAAGGTATAACCGTTTGTTTCTATTGATAGCTTATATTTTTAGATTATTTTGTTTGTAGGTTTGTTTGCTAATGGTTTGCTGTAGGTTCTCCTTTGATTTCCTATGACCATCTCTTGTTTTCTAACCATTTCCTATAGGGTTTCATAGCTTAGCTCTAACAATTCTTTGCAGGTTTTTCATTCACCAAAGAAACCCTACCCTTCCGTCCTATAGACGAAAGGTAGTCATTTCTGCACACAGCCAGGGTTTTCCTTGAGCTACAGATTGGTGACTAGACCAAGTTGATCCCACTAGATCCCTGGATTTTTTCTTTTTAATATTTTGCTTACTTAGTTTGATAGATATTTGCTTATTTAGGTTGATAGATCTATTTCTTTCATTTTTGTTATTGTTTCATCCATAGTACTAGTTGCTATTGGCCTTTCTTTGATTTGCAAATCATTCAACTATGCAAAAACGACTTAACTAAATTTCTGAAAATTCACCTCTGTTCGGTCTCATTTTCTTCCCAAACAGTTGATCCATTTGTGAATTTGCCCATGATTAGGGGTAAAAGGGCCTATTTTCAAAGTGGGTTTTCAATTGTTTGAGGTAATGCCTCACGGTTTGATCACAATCCACCTCACAAAAATAGGTCCTCTACAGGTGGGCAACCCATTTGTTTTACTTTGTATGAGCATTTTAACTTTTTGGGCTTGCTTGTTTGCTGCTATTTGGACTGTCAGTGTTAGCCCAGCCGCCACTGTCCGGCAACTTGTTTCTTTCTGCAAACAATTTTTGTAAATTGTAGGTTGATTTGGTTAGCTGTTAATACATATGAATCTATTTTAAGGCTTGAATAGATTACGGTAGGTTAAATTTCAGTTTTTAATAAGAATTGTAAATTAACTCCTTGCCTAGCCCTTCCTCCCCTACCCAACCATGACCCTCCAGGGTATTCTAGGATAAGATGAAGGGTGAAGCTCGTATAGTAATAGGTGTAAATTTGAGCATAAATCATAACCGGAGTT